>JADAZR010000087.1:0-214908 GCA_014872995.1 Diaporthe citrichinensis | reverse complement strand
TATATAATAAAGGGTGTATAAGTTAATTAAAGTATTTATAATATTATAATTATAAGGCTTAAGTGTTATAATATTACTCTTAACTTTAAAAATTATAAGGGGTTTTAAAGGGAAAATGAAAGTTAATAATGATGATATGCTTAGGGCTTAAAAGTATAAAAAAACGCTTTAATAAGGTGATTAATATTATGATTGTGTTTAAAAGAGAGGAAATAGGGGCTTTTAATTGGTGAGAATAGCATTACATTACTAATGGGGCTTGTATTGATAGGGGCACTCTAATGTAGGAAGCCCTGTATATTATTAGCCTAGGCCGAGAGAGTGGAAAGAATCCGGGGAAGACATGGTATAGCACGACATTTGAGCTGTACTTATGACGTCGAAGACATGACGCTTGTCTTACACGTATCCACGGACATCAATGGATTGTCATGACACTACTACAAGGTAGGTAGGTACAGTCTAGTGTAGACTAGATCCAGGAACATGACGGAAAATCATGGCAAAGTTTGCAAATCCCACCAGGAGCATTGCTGCTGCTGCTGCTGCTGCTGCTGCTGCTGCCACACAATGGGATGGATGGTGAGCAATATGGACGTGTCAGTGTCAGACTTGCCAAAGGGCGACGGCAGTGCTACCTCCTTTGACACGACAAATCCGGCTGCTTACAAAACAATTGAGGATTTCCAATCGGATGAGGTAACGAAGGCTGGGCGGGAGAAGGAGGTGTGAGACGGGGCGAGGACAGTGCCAGCGCGCTTGTTCGGAAGGCAGGGATGGACATGGGATACTTCTGGCCGAAACTGTTTTTGGTGGAGCATGTCAGGACCAATACGGCGTGGCCCCAGCAGGCGGGCAGAGCAAATCGTGCCGCATCCCGTCTGAGCCCGACCAGACCAGATCCAGCCTTTCCCGCCCCGTCCCCCCCGACAATTTTCCTGAGGACTCTGGGGAAACCACCATGTACTTGTCGAGCGACGACATGCCTCTGCATCAGGACGCGAGGTTCCCCAGATCTGCTGGGCGAGTTCTCGCGGCAGATGCAGATCTAGTTAAGTAATGTCATCCGCGGCCCCGGACTTGTCACACTGGCAAAACAACCCGGCCAGCCCACTTGCCACGCCTATTTTCCCAGAGGGACCCCTTTCAGCCCAGCACCCGCTGCTTGTCACTGCGAGGTACCGTGGCAGATTTTGACCGTCGGGCCAATCAGCGCCAGGGCCCTGATCACGAAAGGTATAGCGCGGATTGCACCATCGATGGCCTGGATGAACTCACATCGCATCGCCGTGCCATCATCGCCTGCCTCAGCCTGTCCTGGCCCAGATTGCGCCATCGCTCGGCCTGCTTCACTCACCCACGCCCCTCACAGTACTGCGAGGCGGGCACGATTCGGGCCACGTCCTGTATCAGCTTTGTACTCGGTCCAGCGCATTCTCCTCGCTGCTCTCGGCCGTCCGGGGGGTGCCCATTATTCATGCTGGAACGTTGTGTCTAAGTCTGCCTGGCCTGTATCTGGTCTCCCGCCGGGCGCGAGCCGCTCCTCCCATGGGGACACTGGCCCAATATTAGAGCAGGCGTAATTCCGCAACCAAATGTGCCGGATTGTGATTTCTCATCCTGATCTGATCTCATCCTGTTCCTGTCTTGTGCGGACCCAAAGTGACCAAAGAAAACCCTTTAGAAGTCAACTGCTGCCGTGTTCCTCCTCTGTTCCATTCACCCAAGAGCTCATCCCACACCAAAACACTCTCTCCCTCCACAGCATCATACACTCAACTCTGAGCTGCCACGCCAACACTTGCTGCTGTGCTGCCACGACCTGAGACCCAGGCCTGTGTAAACTCCACAAACCCCATATTCGATTTTTCAAATACTCCTCTCTCTTTGTCAGAGAATCGAGAAATCAGAAGAGCAGGCATTTCAACATGGGCAACTACTCCCACTCAGACTCCTCCTTGTCCTCCCTGGGGACCTCGCCTCGCTTGAGCGCCCTCGACACAAAATCCGACACACAATCATCATCATCGTCGTCTGCCGAGGACATCGAATCCGGCTACGCATCCGCAACGTCATCCACAATGACGCTGCCCGCCGTGTCCTTCTCTCCCTACCACCTGAAGTGGCTGAACAGCCAGCTGGAGAACATGCACCCCATGGACATCCTACGCTTCGTCAAGGTCCTCTTCCCCAACCTCTACCAATCAACGGCATTCGGCCTCACGGGGCTCGTCACGCTGGACATGCTGTCCAAGCTGCAAAAGGAGAACCCCAGCTCCCAGAACGTCGACATGATCTTCCTCGACACCCTGTATCACTTCAAGGAGACGCACGAGCTCATTGACCGGGTGCAGGCGAAATACCCCAACGTCAAGCTCCACATCTTCAAGCCCGACGGCTGCGACACCGTGCAGGACTTCGAGGCCACGTACGGCGAGAAGCTGTGGGAGGTCGCGTCCGAGCTGTACGACTGGTACGCCAAGGTGGAGCCTCAGCAGCGCTCGTACACGGAGCTCAACGTCGCCGCCATCCTGACGGGCCGGAGGCGGTCTCAGGGCGGGCAGCGCGACCAGATCCCCGTGATCGAGGTCGACGACGAGAGGGGCGTGGTCAAGATCAACCCCATGGTGAACTGGAGCTTCGACCAGGTGCAGAAATACATCAAGGAGAACGACGTGCCCTACAATGCGCTCCTGGACCAGGGGTACAAGTCCATCGGCGACTGGCACTCGACGTCGCCCGTCAAGGCGGGCGAGGACGAGCGGGCCGGCCGGTGGAAGGGCCAGAACAAGACCGAGTGCGGCATCCACAACAAGAAGTCCCGCTACACCCAGTACCTCGAGGACCTGGAGCGCAAGCGCAAGGAGGAGGAGCTCGCCCAGGCCTTCCAGGAGAACACGGAGCGGCAGGCTGTGGCCTCGCCCGCCGTCCAAGTCTCGTCGTAGTAAGACCCCTGGAACACTCTTGTCTGAATGGGTGATTTCTTCACCCAGACAACGACTTTGATGATTTCAACGAGCATAGCACTGGCTTTATTTGTTTGTGCAGTAGACTTTTTTCTTCTGCCGGGAAAATTGCGTCTGGGAGTCTGGGGGGAAAATATTGGGATGGCCCATACATGGTCTGGCGTTTGGTGGCATAATTGTTGATTCCCCTGCCATGCCTTCTCTCGTGGCACTGCATCCCGAGAGGGACGGCTCATAGAGATATATATAGAGCAGTCAAGAAGAACAGACACAAGTAAAATTTTATCTCTACCTACCAAAAAGTGCCCCATTGCGCCATCAACAGTTTCTGTGACTCAACACCATGGGGAGCGGACAACAGCCAAGCCGTCCATCCACCACGTCTGCCTCATGCCGCCCGCCCGCCCTGCCGCTGGGGGGGTTTCTCACGCACACACGGTCCCGTCCAGGTCGAAACCCTAGGGTTGGGCAGTGTGTGCGTGCGCTCGCGCGCGTGTGTGTGATCTCGCCATTCGAACTAGGGGGCGGATGGCTCGGTCGGCGATGTCGTGATGCCGGGGTCAGAGTGAGCGATGGCCCTTCTTCGTCTGGGCGGGTGGCGGGAAGAGGAAGAGAGGACGTCGGCGGTGGAGCAAACCTTCCCGGCGGCTGCGGACGGGTCTCGGGGAGCCCACTTTGTGCTGGCGCAGAGCCGCACCGATCGGCTGCACGGCTATCGGGTCAGAAGTGGAAAAGATGCATAATCTGGCGTGGATTGCGCCATTGGGGACATCTGTCAGGGGTGCGTGTGGTTGTGCGTGCGGTTTGACGGGTGGTACCACCCACACCAACCTTCCTCAGCTTGCCTCGTTCCCAGGTACGTGCGCGCTGCGGGCCGGCACTGTGCCATGTGTTGGGTGGGGCGCGGCTGGCGCTTGGGTCGGGTATAACCGCGGTGCTGACTAACATTCAATGACTAAGTGAGGACTATATGCCGACACCAAGCAGAGTGATACTACTCCAACCCCTTGAAATGGCCGGAAATATCTGCAACAGATTGTCTGTCCATCTATCCCTCACACCACAATACCTGCACCCTGAATGTCGCTTTGCGGACACGTGCATCATATCAATTGCATCCGAATTGTCCATTTGTCTCCGTTAACCCATCCGAGCAGATAAGCTTGTTATTCAGGGGGTCAGAGGAACATTCCCACACCACAACGTAAAACAACGTAAATCCCAAGGCCGACAACAACTTGTTAGTTTGTTCTTTTATGTATCATCACGGTACAGATCGCATTGGACGCAGACAGTGTCCTTGTCACTGCGCCGGACCCGGATATATCTGGCTCTCGGTCCGGATCGGTGCTTCACCCGGAACGAGATGGATTCAAATTACTGAGTACTTGAATTGCATTTTTTCGCCGTTTTCTCGTCCAATCAAGGAGCTGTAGCTCAGCGGCAGAGCATAAGATTGCAATTCTCATTAGACAGAGATCTTGGGGTCCCGTGTTCGAACCACGGCAGCTCCTTTTTTGTTGCGTTTTGTTGCTATGGAGTCCACAACAGAGGTCACTTGGTGTGGAGATAGCAGTACCGCCAGCTTTGATTTGATAGTCTGTCTGCTTGTCTTGGCTCGGCCGGAAGAGTTTCTTCCCGCGCCTGTCATGGTGGCGCCAAGACGCTGCATGAGAGTTTGGGAGTAACCTCATGGACAGCATCAACATCCTATCGGATCACCCCTTGATTTTGTCCACGGCACTGAAATCATAAGATTCTTAACAGAATACATATAAGTGTGATCTCAGCACTGTAAACAAGTTTCAAGTTTTCCCTGATCTTGCATCCGTCGGCTATGTAGCAACCTTGATGCCCTGCTGCGCACCACAGCTTGCGGATCTGCTCTCCAAGTGCACAAGCGGGCACATACCGTGAATTGTAAAGACGTCCGCGAAGCTTGAACGCCCAATGTGTTTCCCCTCTCCCTGTTTCGAACATGTTTGGATCTCGACGAACACGCCAAGCTCACGGCCTTCCCCCGGAAGCCCAAGCTTCCCCTCGGGCAGATCTTCCGACTGCTAGCTCTTACTTTCCAGATGAAGCGGCCGTTTTACCCTCGTCCCAGCTCCCCATTGGCGAATCGTACCACCCGCCCGCCCTGTCAAACATTCAAGCTTAAATCCCCAAGCTCCGTTGATCACTAGGCTGCGCAGTAAGGAGGCTTGATAGGTGTGATACCCCAGATCGTGGGCAAGGGGTCCCGCGTGAGACGAGTCGTGTTCGCCTCCCAGGCTTTGCTGCACCGAGATCAGCCGGTCTAATGGGGTAGGCTAGATGCTGGTGTTTTCCAACGGCAGCTTCGCTACCCGGGCCTTGTCCAGGTCGTAGACTTCAGGCTGGAAACCTGAGGACATGAGGGGCTGTGTTGAGGGTGTCACTAGGTCCGGGGAGATGGCTGGAGGCTGGGGACGTGGAGAGATACGCGGAAATATATGATACCCGGAGGTCCTTCGTGAGGTGAGGAGGAAGATGCAGCTTGAGGGTGATAGCTTCTTCTCTCGCCCGTCTCCTTCTTCTCACAGGTCCGGTACCATTTTCCCCAAGTCGTCTTCCGCGAAGATGCGTTTCTCCCAAGTATTGACCACCGCCATTGCGGCCGGCGTCGCCACCGCCGAGCCACTGGCGAATGTCCTCGCTGCGAACAACAACACGCTGAGCACCTTGAACTGTAAGACGCACCCCATGAGACCACCATAAACATGTCACAAGATGACTAACAGACAGAGCGTAGCTATCCTGGCCGGCATGCCACAATTCACACAGGCCCTGACGATGCAAACCAATGTCACCATTCTGGCCCCGTCCAACGACGCCTTCGAGCAGGCGATGAAGGCTATGCCGACCCTCACGAACGACATGAATATGGTCACTGCCCTCTTGCAGTATCACATTATTACTGGTGTCATGATGTCGTCAGCCTTCAGCGAAACGCCCCAGTTTGTGAGCACCTACATGGGAACGCCCTTCGCTATGGTCACCGGCAACCAGAAGCTCGAGCTCGTCAAGATGGACAACATGGCCATGATCTTCTCTGGTTTCAAGCAGATGAGCAGCGTCACCAAGGCTGACATCGCCTTCGACGGCGGCGTCGTGCACGTCAGTAAGTGATCACCGAAGTTCCTGAATGGTTCTTCTTGTTGGTTGTGAAAAGTCTCAGACCGTCACATGCTAACATGCTCCCAGTCGACAAGGTCCTGACAATCCCCATGTCCCCGTCCGTAACAGCCGTTGATATGGGACTAACCTCCCTCGCTGGCGCGCTGACGAAGACAAACATGGTGACGGCCGTGGACGGCCTCTCGGACGTTACCATTTTCGCGCCGTCCAACAAAGCCTTCGAGGCTGTTGGCTCCGCGGCTGAGAGCGCCTCTGTGATGGACCTCTCGACTATTCTGAGCTACCACGTCCTCCACGGAGGCGACATGCCCATGTTCTCGACCAACCTGTTGATGGGCGGCAGCGCTATGTCCGGGACAACGATGGCTATGCCCGCCGGTATGGAGGGCATGCCTATGCGGAGGCAGGCTATGACTAGCACGCCTATGAGCTTCGCAACACTTCAAGGCGGCAACATCAACGTTCGCATGGAAAACGGCAAGGTGTTCGTCAACTCTGCGATGGTGACCACGGCCGATATTATCGTCTCGAACGGTGTTATCCATGTGATTGACAAGTAAGGCCATCCCCTCTCCCTAAGCCCTGCCGCCTCCCCCTTTCATAGTAACAACTCGCTGACTTTATCCTTTTCTCCCTTCTCCAGTGTCCTCAACCCCATGATGGCAGATGCCACGCCAAACCCAAGTGCAACAACGCAGACACCCGCCTTCTCTGGGGCAACGGCCGTTCAGGAGGCGCCGTTCACCTCAGGCATTGTGCCAACCACCACAATCACGGCCGCTGGCATGACTGGTGGTGCTGGTGTGTTCGCCGCCATGCCCACCGCTGCTATCTTGGGCGCCGTTGGAGGTGCTGCGCTGTTGGCAGGGATGTAGATATCCCTTCGTCACATATTTTCAAATTTCTTAATATGTTGTCATCTGAGTACCGGAACCAAATGCGGTAAACCCTTCCCCTGTCCTTTCTTCTATCAGAGGCATGGGAATAAGGCCTTCTCATGATTTATAGTGGGTGGAGTGCCTTGTAAAAGGGCAGATATCATGAAAAGTAAATACTCAGTCACCTGAAAGGGACGGGTAAATGTCTCGAAAATGATGTATATAATATAATCAGCTGTTCTTGGACACTCTTGGACTACACTTTGATGGTATAAGCGAAATGACTAGAAAGCTAAAACCCGGCAATGAGTCTCCAGAACATACACTTTTTCAATTTCACTGTCGTAAGTCAAGTGATATAGGCCGTCAAAGGCCACATGCTGTTCCCTAGAGACCGAATTATGAAACAGTGCATTGCCTCAGCATGTCTTCAGGCCACGGAGGAAGACGTGCGGTGACTCGAGACGCAATCTAACAATGAACGCAACGGGGACAGAGGAAAAGCTGGCGGTGGAATCTTCTCCATTGCTGACCGTCTATCTACACAACGCTCTCCGGAATCCGGGAGCTGCTCGCGCGACCCATCTTCTCCCAGTTAAGAACAACCCATCTAGTAACCATCCTTGCCCCACTTGTTGTACTTCTCGTGCAGCTCCTGTGGTTTCTGCGTGTCAGTTTCTCGTGTCTCGGTATGCGGCATCCGCTCACTGTCCATGCCGATAGCGGCCCGCGCAGCCTCCCTCGCTCTGACGTGTGCATTTGGGTGCGTACCTTTGGCAAGTTGACGTCGGGCACGACAACGGTGTTGATGGCGCTGGGGGCGTCCTTGGGCTCGGCGGACCTGTCACCGCCCGGGTAGTACTGGTACTTGCCCGTGCCGCCGGTCTCCCAGGGGCTGCCGGCGTGGGGCACCTTCTGCTCGGAGGTGGAGGAGGTAGGTGTGCGTCCTGGCGGGGATCATTCTCAGTATTTCCTGGTGGCCTAAATTTCCCGACTGATGCCGACATGTGTTTATGATGGCCTTCATGACGTACCAAAGTAGAGTCCAGCGCCACCGAAAGCAGCGACCATGACGGCGCCGAGGATCTGTCAGGCACCCATCGTCAGCTCGTGTCCGGCTCTTGGGCTGTTGCTGCACCAGCAGGCCGGGCGGGGGGACGCATGCGTCGCCATCACCCTGACTGCGGCAGCGGCCGGGTCTCAACGCACCATAAGCTCGGGGTTTCGCTTGGTCTCCTGCTTGAGGACGTGCTCGCTCTGCAGCCGGCGAGCGGTGGTGGAGAAAGCACGGGTAGCGATTCTGGACGCCATGGCTTCTGCTGAGGGGTCCGGTAACGGTGAGGGCGGGTTTGGCTCGTGAAGGGTCGTGGTGGAGGTGGTGGTTGCGGTCGATTGGGGAGGGTTCGTCTAACAACTTTCGATGATGGAGGTCTCGTATGATTCGATTCGGGTGTGCAAAGAATGGAGCTGCCGGCCAGCAGGCCGGATTATGACGAACGGGGCGTGATTGGCCGACTGGCTGTTGGAGCAGTTCGCATTGGCCAATGCTCCGGCGAGGCTGACATAAGGTACCCCGGTGGTCCTGGTGGGGTTGGGGGCGCCCAGAAACTGGCTTACTGGCAGAATGGTAGACAACTGGAAGCAGCACCGTAATCTCCCGCGGCACAGCCTACCTGGTTCACCTGCATCGGCTAGGCAGGTATAGTCGGTGGCCTAAGCCGCATGAGGCTACAGTGATATCGATACCGTTGCTGCTAATAAGGACTGTCTGATCTTCCAGTGTGCATGTCGCATCTGTCCAGCCCAACTGCAGCCAATCCCCGGCGTTACTGCACAAGCCTAGTGGTCTACTGTCACGGTAGCGGCCGGGAGAGGAATGGATGGTAAGGGGTAGGCACGGTATGTGCCGACGCAATACTGAGATGGCTGTGCCTTGGGTTGGCGATGTGTCGCCTGTACCCAGGTATCGCTGGCTTGCTGTTTGCTGCATGGCCATTGCAGGTGGGACAGACAGGCTGGCCGGACAGGGCTGACTGGTGAACTGGGGGTCTGAACACTGGGGACTGGAGACGGCAGGTGGTGGTGAGTGGATGGGAGGAATCCGCGCGCCCGTTCGCGAGGGAACCTGAAAAAGCATCTCGGACTTTGCTCAGACTCTCTCCTCTTGCTCAGGCCTCCTCACCTCCGTCTCTGCTGTGTCACACCCTCCCTTTTTCGCCGCCATCCTTTTTTTACCAACTCCTGTCGCTCTTTTTTCTGCCTTGTCTTGACTTGCGCTGCCACTCCTTTGATATCACAATCCCAAACCCACGCATCCCTAATCTAATTTCGCTCTCCTCCCGCCTCGTACCGAAATATCCACGTCCTGGTCCTGCTCCCGTCCCTGTTCCTAGTCCGACTCTGGCCGCCGCATCGAATCGCATCCGCAAGCTCAACCACATCGCCGCAATTTCCGTGCTTGCAACCCAGGAGGTGCCCTGCACACCACCCCCAATTCTCCACGTTCCGAACGAACCTTAGCATTGAGCCAAGGCACCTGTCAACCACGCTCGACCCTTCGCTTTTCCTGCACGGCGCCCCTTTGATGCCTTCTGCTCAACCCGTGGGAACTATGATATAGCCGGCCGCTGACCCTGCGACTCACCCCATCCCGCCCGCGACCATCACCCTATCACGCCGAGATCAGCACCGCGGACAAGGCCCAGTCGCCGCCATGGCATCTCAGGAGGGCTCGAGGTCCAACACCCCGGCTGGCGCTGCCAGCAACGGCGACGACGACGCCAGCTTCCCTCAGTATCCCGGCAGGGCGACCGGCCCGCCCAGCATAATCTCCTCGAGAATGACAGACATTGGCACTGAAGACGGACGCGAAATCGAGGCCCAGAATCCAAACAGGCAGAGTCTGGCCACCTCGCAGACCGGCACGGTCAGGTCGCAGATCTCATCGCAAAGGGCTCCCGGCGCCTGGCCGCAACCAACGCCCCTTCGACGCGGACTCTCTGGGAAACGAGGCAGTGTGGCTGCCAGCATCGGCTCAAGCTCTGTTGCCACGGGAGGGCGACCTGCCAGTGCAGCAGGCCGGAGCCATGTTCCGTCTGTATCCTCGCACTCCTTCTTCCGCCCCATGAGCTCCCAGAAGCTACAGGCGCAACGGGGTGTGGCGAGGCCCTCAACCATGAGCCGCCCACCGGAGACGGCCGAGACTCTCTCACAGGAAGTCGGCCCCACCACCATCGGGGCCAATGTTGTACGCCACAGTATTCAGTCCCAATCGACTTCGCGCCGGTATACGGGAGATGAGCATCCGCCTCCGTCACGCGGAACCGAAGTGACAGCCCCCGAAACTTTCGATCGCGCCACGGCGAACACCAGTGCGAACGGCCACTACCCCCAAGGCAGTGTGTCCGACAGCGTTCGTCCTCTGAACAGGCAGAGGGAGACGGCGGAGAATAAGGGACTGGCTGTGAACCTGGACAAGAGCTACAAGAATTCCGGGCAGGCGTCCCCCTTGACTCCTCGGTCTTTTAGGTCCAGTTTTCTGTTGCCTGGGAGAAGCAATCAGGGGGAGAATGCATCGAATCGCAACATGCAAGGCGGCGAGAAACTCGAGTCCGTCGCCTCGTCCCCACGATTCGGTGACGGGGCCACCGATCCAAGACCAAACACGGCTGTTGCTCCCAAGGCTGGCAGACAAGAGATGGGTCGCAATTGGGAGTACTTTCTTGGGAACACCGTCTTTTGCATGGGCGGCAGACTCCAGAACACCAAAGCTCGGCCCGTCAATATTGCCACGGGTGCTTTTGTTGTACTGCCTTGCATCCTATTCTTCGTCTTTTCCGCGCATGACCTGTGGCACGACGTTTCGCCGGCTGTCCCACTCATTTTTGCCTACTTGGCCTTCATTTGCGTCTCATCTTTCCTCCACGCCTCAACTTCTGACCCTGGTGTAAGTCATTTTCGAAGCCACTTAGAGCGGGACACGAGACTGACTTGAGAGATAGATACTACCTCGCAATCTTCATCAAAACCCACCCCCTGATATCAACGAGGACCCTTTGAGGCTGGCCCCTCCAAGCACAGACTGGACGTTGATCAAGTCGGCCGAGTCATCGACAGCCGCAATGGAAGTGCCGACCAAGTACTGCAAGACTTGCCAAATCTGGCGACCTCCTCGCACTCACCACTGCCGGATGTGCGACAACTGTATCGAGACGGCAGACCACCACTGTGTCTGGCTCAACAACTGCGTGGGTCGACGCAACTACCGTTACTTCTTCACGTTCGTCTCCTCGGCCACCCTGCTCTCGTTGTACCTCATCGGGGTCTCTCTAGCCCAGATCCTGGTATACATGAACACTGAGGGTGTCACGTTCGCCCAGGCGATAAACCATGATGCTGTGCCGTTTGCCATGGTGATATATGGCTTTATCGCTTTCCTTTACCCGGCTGCGTTGATGGGCTATCACATGTTCCTCATGGCGCGCGGAGAGACAACACGCGAGTTCCTTAACAGCCACAAGTTTCTCAAGAAGGACCGGTACAGGGCGTTTACACAGGGAAACTGGTTTACGAACTGGGTCGTTGTGCTATGTCGTCCCCGGCCACCGACGTATTACCACTTCAAAAAGAGGCACAATGAAGGAGACCAGCGACTGGCAAACCTGAGGATCAAAGAGCGCCGGCGCAAGGCCAAAGAGCAACAACAAGAAGGTGTAGAGCTAGACGAGGTGCGACCGCAAACAGGTTTTCAGGGACCAAGTGCGCTGAGGAATGAGGTCCACCCGCCGACGACGGCATGAGAGCTCTGTTGGACCTGTTACTACCACGCGCTCCGTGTCTGCCTTCATTTTGCTATCTTTTTTCTGTTTTCTTTTCTTCTTTTCTTGGTTATCGTATTTTCAAGCGTTGCATCAGCCTCGGCGATTGAGGAGCGGATATTGGGCATCGAGCAAAGAGATGGAGTTTCTTGACTTGATACTTATCGCCTATGTAATGTGTTATTCCCTTATACCCCGAGTTTTCCCAAAACTCTTCTCTTCGATCCATAGAGTCAGCGAATCAATTTCTATGTCTACATGAAGGCCCCGAATGAACTCGAGACGAGAATCCAAAAATAGGAGGCTGTAGACGCCCGAGCAATATGACCGCTCACAAGGCAACTGGATACCGATCAAAAAAACAAATCAAAAAAAAGAGGGAAAAAAAGGCGAAGACGAGTTCCAAATTCGGTTGGGAACAGGCAACTGTTTGGGTGGTGAGCTAGTCAATTCCCCTGCCAGCCCTGCCCGTCACCAGTGGGCGCCAAGACTTTTCTCCTCGCACATCTCGTGGGATCAATGGCCCGAACTTGGCCCTTTTCAGATCTCGGGAGCAATTTACCGTTATTATACGCCTCACGCATCATCAAGGTGCGAACCGGTCCCCGCGACGGCGCCATGATCCCGTATAAAGCTGCGAGAGTATCCCACTCGCGGGAAGGGACCTGGCTTGTTGCTCACATACTTCCACCGCCCTGCCTCGCCTCAGATCCGCCATGACGGGCTTATTCTCATATGCCGTCCTGCTCCTCGCGGGCGTCCTCGCGGCGGCTCACCCGGTTGTGGAGCGCGCCGCCGGTCCGTTCCTCTCCCAGGTCGACAACGAGACGTGGGTTATCGGCAACGAGCTGTGGAACCTGACGCAGCAGCGGACCTACGGCGTGAAGCTGTTCTACAAGGAGCGCGACCTTGTTGGCGATGCCGTCGGCCACTACGTGTCATATAGTAAGTGTCACTCACTATACCCCTTTGATTTCGCCGCCCCGACTTTGGGACCGAGCACAGGCGCTGACTAGACCGTCCAGATGGTGCGGCGTCCAACCTCAACTGGACATCCGCCTCCATCGCCTCGTCTGGGACGGATGAGGCCGGCCCCTGGATCGATGTCTCCTTCACCGCCGTCGAGGGAGACATGCACTGGGTGATCCACACCGGATTGGCGGGAGCATACCAGTACTTCGTGAACCGCGCCGTGCCCGTGCTGGGCGAGTTCCGCACGCTCTGGCGGCTCGACAACACGACCTTCCCGCGGGGACGCACCAGCCGGCGCGACGAGCCCCTGCCGCGGCTTTCCGACTACCGGCCGGAGCTCAAGGTGCAGGACGAGACGTGGCTGAGGCCGGATGGGAGCGGTTATATCACCAAGTACGACTTCTCGGCGTTTGTGCGCGAGCAGACGGCGTACGGTGTGTATGGCGAGGGTTTTGGCAGCTGGTACATCAACCCGGGCAAGGACTACTACAACGGGAACCACCTCAAGCAGGAGCTCATGGTGCACCGGGAGAGCGCGACGGGCGACGCGGTCCAACTCAACATGATCCACGGCACCCACTTCCAGGTCAGCAGCCTGGACGCTTTCCCCGTGGGGAAGATCTGGGGCCCCTGGCTGTGGTACCTGAACGACGGCTCCACCGAGGACGCCGTGGACCGAGCGCAGGACGAGTTCGCCGCGTGGCCCTACGCCTGGTTCGAGGATGAGGCCTACCAGAGCCGCGGCACCGTCAGCGGGAGGCTGGTGCTCTCGGACGGGCGGCCCGCTGCCCACGCGGCCGTGTTCCTCGGCGACAACACGCCCAATAAGACGGCTCTCGACATGGGTAGTGATTACTACTATACCGGGTATGCGGACGCCGACGGCAACTTTGCGTTCTCCGACGTGCGCGCTGCGACGTACGGGCTCCAAGCATGGTCAAATGGCAGTGCCATCGCGGACGTGACGACGTCACTCCTGCAAAACGATGTCACGGTCGCCGCCGGCGAGGAGACAGACCTCGGCGAAGTGGAGTGGACCGTCTCGGACCGTGCCAAGCTCTTCCAGGTAGGCGACTTCGACCGGTACGCGTACGGGTTTAACAACGGCGGCGCGCCGTACCAGCACGCGCTCGTCGCCTCGTGCCCGGCCAGCCTCACGTACACCGTCGGGTCCTCGCAGCCGGCGGACTGGTGCTTCGGGCAGTCGTGGCTCGGCAACTGGACCATCCGCTTCGAGGTCCCGGCCAATGCCAGCGGGTCGGCCGCCGGGTCTGGCCAGGCGACGCTGATCGTCTCCCTCGCCGGATATAGTACTGGAGCCAGCTCCAATATCTACGCCAACAACGAGGTCATCGGCAATTTGACGAGCGGGACTCCGCAGCTGCTGAACGATCCGGGTCTTTACCGGTCTGCCACGGTGGCTGGTGAGTGGAGGTATTTCGAGTTCCCATTTGACGCTGGGGTGTTGAGCGCAGGCTGGAACACGGTCACGTTCGAGGTGACTAGGAACACAACCTGGAGGGGTTTCATGTGGGATAGCATTATTTTAGAATGGTGATGCTCGTTCTACATTCAGCTTACCTGTATAAATGTTGTATAAATTCATGCCTGCTATCAAACCAAATTTGCAGTCTCGCTCGTCTAGTTTGCGTGACTTGGGCCGTGGCATAGGCACAGCTACCAGCAAGATCGATGGACATATTCACTCAAAGGCAGCGTACTAGGTAAGTGAGTGCTTCCAAGAAGGCCATGTTCACAATAGTGATCCAAATCCTTCGAGCATTGTCGACGTGCCTAAGATATCACGCCAAACCTTCCCGTTGAAGGGCTCTTCCAGAGAATATACATTCGTATCACCAGTCCATCATGCTCCAAGACGTCATAGAACGAGTGATCTAGTTGGACTGATCGTTCTAGGTTGTCAATCGATTCGTTAGCAGAGAGTGACTTGTACGTCAGTCTTTATCATCTGGTCGCGGGTGAGTCTCCTGCTCCTGATTCAGGGGGGCCGGCTACTGAGGATTGATTATATAAGCCACAGACTGGCAGCCCCGCCAATGACCTCAAAATCTGCTTGTATGGTATCAAGAGCAGAGACTGCCAGATCGCCCGCTAACATTGTTCTCGATCCTCACGGCAGAAGCGAATAAGGGAAAACATGACGGCCAAGACAATCATTGTGACGGGTGCTGGCCGGGGAATCGGTCTAGCAATATCCCAGTACCTTTTGCAGAACTCGCACAAGGTGGTACTGGTGGCACGAACAGAAACCGAGCTGGAAGCTCTCAAGAAGCAGTACCCAGCTCAAGTTGAATACTTGGCTGCCGATTTGACGAAGCTTGAGGTGAGAGTTCAACAAAGATAATGTGGCTATTAAAGAGAATTCTTGATTGACGAGTCTATGACAGAATGCTACGAAGGTCACAGACCTTGCTGTGAAACTGGGTGGGAAGGTTGACGGAATCGTCATCAATCACGGAGCGCTTGAGCCCATCAAGCCCATTGCGGACTCCGCTGTGGACGAGTGGAAGACAATCTATGACATCAACTTCTTCAGCCCTCTTGCCTTGGTCCAGGCCGTCATCCCACAGCTGCGGCAGACCAAGGGCCGCATCATCGTCACCTCCTCGGGCGCCGCAACAAAGGGCTACAAGGCTTGGGGCCCGTACGGGTCCTCCAAGGCCGCCCTGCACTCTCTTGTCCAGCACTTGGCCGTCGAAGAGAAGGATATTGTTTCGGTCTCCCTCAGCCCGGGAAGGACAGACACAGGCATGCAGAAGCTCTTGCGTGAGCAAGGCAAGGGATTCATGGACGACAAGGACCACGCCAGCTTCGTGTCCGCATTTGAAGAGGGCAAGCTGAACCCACCCGAGGGCCCTGGGAACGTGATCGCCAAGCTTGCGCTGGATGGCACGCTCGACTTGAGCGGCAAGTTTCTGCAGTGAGCCTACCAGACTCCGCCTCACCTTTTACAGTGCTAACCACGCGCAGATGGAATGGCCCGGAGCTGGCTTCGTACCGCGACTGATCGAGTTCACTGGGGAAGTATGTCAGCAGATGATCCTGGCAGTAGATTGCAGAAGAATATCTAGATGCATAGAGAAGCCTCATTCGAAAGATGAAAAGCAGTACATTTTTTTCCACACGGGTGATTCAGTTTTAGCATGGAATGATTTTTGTAATCATAGGCTCCTCCGACAACGATCGGGAACTTTCAAAACAAGAGAATCGTGACCCACCTTGAACGTCTCCCAGTTTTGTTGTTGCATATTGCCATGTGTAGTGACTGCGCGCAAGGGGAGTCAGCATGCCCCCGCCGTCTCCTTGTTCTGCAAGCGATGGCCAAGATGTTTTGTGCTCAGGTATTGAAGTTTTCCGTCATGTCGTGATCGGTATTTGATAGTACTACATTTTTGGACATCATGGCAGGTGCGATATTTGGGCCGTCGCCGTGAGCGTAGAAGGAACGTGAGAACAGACCTGTCAGCGCTGTTAGTCAATGCCAGTTCAGAAGAATGCACGTGGCGAAGAAGAAGCGTGAAGGGTATGTATCAGAGATAGTCCGTTTGGCTTAGGACGAGTCAATCACCATGGTTAAGTATGCCTGGGGCGACAACGAGTTCATCATTCTGTGCTGGTGGAGGAGGGGAGACCGGAGACTGTCACAAACCTTTGTGCGCCTGACTGGGCAGACAGACATAGAGACAATCTGCTTCAGCCCATGTTGACGTTGGAACCTGCTGAGATCAACAGCGAGGCCGTCAAGGGGTGTTTTTGCATCAACACGGGAGGTTGTGTCGAGGGTTTGCAGGAGCAAAGAAGAAGATTGTGAGCAGAACGCGCTTTTATCGACAAAAATCTTCGATTTTGCTGCGCTTTGTGATGCCTGCCCGCTTAGTACCCGAAGCGGCTAGACCGGGACCGATAAGCAAGGCCGCCGATAGGCTGAGCCACACCTGTTGCCAAAGCGGCAAGCGCCCCCAAAGTGAGACGTTTCCCTTTGCTAGAGGCGTAAATTACGCGACTCAAAGTACTTAAAGGCTGGCTGAGGCAGCTCCTCCAAGCTGGTGGGACGGGGGGCCTCGCCTTCCAAAAAGGACCAAATCAGCCCCAACTCGCTCCAGCATGTCACAACCGCCAAGGTCGTAAGGATGAGGTGCATGATATGATTTGAAAGACCGTCGACTTTCTTCCATAAATTTGATTTCCACCTGGGCACCCAGAAATCCACAATCCCCGGCCGATCGCATCTCACTACAACCCTTCATCAAGCAGCGCCACTCTTTCACCATGTCTGATCACGAGTTTGGAGGTGAGTTTCCAACCCTGCCAAACCCCCGGCAACCCCATGCACTGCTTGGAGTTTGGTCGAACCTGGGGCCTTTGGAAGTGCAGCCAGAGGCTGCAAGTGCGATCTTGTCAAAACGGAACCGTTCAGCAAAGGCTCCTTCTCTTCAGGTGGATCGACAGGCTGCTCAAGTGAAGTATGACAGGCGGAGCTTCAATGGTTGTTGCTTCATCAACATACCATGAAGCCCTGTCAAGTCCCTGGTCAGTCTCGGAGACTGCACCTCAAAGTCTTATTCACAGGCCTCTTCGGCTCAACATCTAATATGATATTGCCCAGCCCTCTGCTACGATTTTCTTACAACTTTGTGCGGGTTGTCCTCATCACAGTTTTGTTCAAAGACGCTAACGAGTGGCCCAGCAAATGACGACCTGTCGCTTCCAAAGGGTGAGTGACATTTTCACTCTCGTGGGAGGGAGACGTCCTCGAGATGTTGGGTGCATGTGTCCGGGCTAGATCCAGCCTTTTGCCGAGATCATGCTGGCGGCCGTCTCCGGTTTCTCGAGGCGAAGACCTCTTTCCCGCCCGCTGAGTTGCCCCATACTGACAAGCGACGACAGCCACGGTCCAGAAAATCGTCACAGAGATTCTCCCGCCTGCTAACGGCGTGGCGTTCGCAAAGGAGGCCCGGGATCTGTTGATCGAGTGCTGCGTCGAGTTTATTACGCTCGTCTCATCCGAGGCCAACGAAATCTCAGAGAAGGAGGCAAAGAAGACCATCGCGTGCGACCACATCACAAAGGCCCTGGAACAGCTCGGGTTCTCCGAGTACGTGTCAGCAGTCATCGAGGCCGCCTCGGAGCACAAGGAACAGCAGAAGGTATGAATGAATGGCCCCCACACTCCCGCAGGAATCGCGGATGGCCCCCACAGGTTGCTGACAGGGTCCGAAAACAGGGACGGGAGAAGAAGCTCAACAAGTTCGACCAGAGCGGTCTGTCTATGGAGGAGCTCGAGAAGATTCAGGCAGAGCAGTTCGCCCAGGCTGCTGCACGGCACAATTAAGCGGCATTGTCGGTCACCTTTGCCGCAGGGCAACAACATTTCTTTTTGCATCTGGACGGCGTTGAGGATTCAGTTCGGCAGGATTGGGAGGGTATACTTGCGGTGCAGTTCATGAGCTCTAGACCGCATGTATAGGTGTCCATACTTTTTTTCTCTCTAGCAATGCAACCAAACATTCATGGCATTCGCGCGTATATCTGTCACTTTCCTCCCTCACAGCTAACCTACGGGGTTGACTATGGCCCAGGGCTATCAGAAAACAGTCTGACCCACAAATGAACCATTGAGGATTAGTGACCACCTGCCGAAGCCAATGCCATTAGAGTGATCATGCTTTCGCATAGTGCGAGCTCAGACATGCGACAGGCCATTTAAGCTCATCGAGTGCCGGCCTTTCCACCACGCCGGCTCGTCCACTAGGACCCAGGACCTCGGAGGCTCATCGAGCTAACAACAACCTGCAGTATATAAGGCCAAGCAGTCTATTCTCAACTTTGCTTTTTCCTCTTTTCATTTGTTGCCTTCGGGCATTTGGAGAGAAGTCGCAACCTCTGCACAAGACACTGCGCTCTCAAAAACGAGAAGACTCCCTGGTACTACCGAGACTTTTTTTTTTTCACTATGCTCATGACTTTATGTAGTGACATGGAGAAGAAATACAAACGCGGTGCAGGTGAGGGAAAGCTTAGCGAATACAAGGAACAAGGCAAAATTATCATCCTAAAGTAATGTCATTGGCTCGATTGTGGCTGTAAAGCCCTGCGAGTATGTGTCTATATGTCTACGGGAGAGTGCAGGCAACGCCATCCAAAAAAAGCAAAAAAGAAATGTACAAAAGAGAATCCCCCATGCTCTATAAGTCTAAGGTTCGGTATCATCAATGCAAACATGCAAAGCCATCCGGGTGGGTATGCAGGTCATAAGTCATCAGTGGTCGTAAAAAAACAAACAGAGAAGAAGGAAACCAGTAAACCCGACGGAGAGAAAAAACTCTAATTGCAAAAGAAAAGAAGAAGGAAAAGTTACGTCTCCTCCGCCTTTGTACCCATGCTCTCCTCTTCCTTCAGCAGCCTCGCGCGCTCCTCACTTCTTACTCGCAGACGACACTCAAAAGGCGCTGGGTGGCCGCCGAGTCCCACGGTCAGCGTGGCCTCGGGCTCGATCAACTCGCCGTCGGGGCCGACGACCTTGTCAAGGTCGAAGGTTGCCAGCATGGTCACGATGAAAATGAAGACCGTCGCTGTAGCGAGGTGGTTACCGGGGCACTTCCTCCTCCCGAAGCCGAAGTTGCCGACCGGGTAAGGCTCACCGCGCTCATACCGGTCCGGGTCGAACTTGTCTGGGTCGCGGTAGGTGTCGGGGTCGGAGCACATCGCCTTGGTATTCGCGAACATGACGGTGCCACCGGGGATGAACACGCCTTTGTAGACGTCGTCTTTGATGCTCTGGTGCGGGATGACCAGCGGGTTCAGCGGCAGGGCACGCATGACCTCGTTCATAAAGCGGTTGAAGTATTCGAGCTTGGGTCTGTCGTCGAATGTAGGCAGACGCCCAGCGCCAACCACCTCGTCGATCTCCTGTTTGACGCGCCTCTGTACGTCGGGGTATTTGGTGAGAAACAGCATGGCGCTGAGCACAGTGCCCCAAGTGCTGTTACCCCCGGCAATGAATACCGCGGCGGTGGCACCCTTGAGGTCGGCGACGGTTGTCTCCTGCCAAACGCCAGCCTTCTCATTTGCGACGTAGCGTTCCCAATGTGACTTCATGAACGACGGAGAGGCAGTGCCAGCCTCTATATCGCGCATGCTGTCTGCCCACGGAACCTCGTGGATCGTCTTGATCGCTCCACGGCTGTCCCTCGCATGCCGGAGAGGAGCCGACAGACTCGAGGGCAGGAAGTACCTGGCCGGTGGAAACAGATCAACGACCGAAGAACCTGCGATCCCGCCGTTTGTGGTGACTTTGTTGGCGGCGTGGGCCATGGCCGTGTAGGGCGAGTCCTTGTCCTTGATCTCCTGGCCGTAGGCGATGCGGAAGATGACGCTAGTGGTGAGAAGCAAGGCAGTGTCGCGCCAGCCACGGGAATCAACGAGGAGGGAGCGTACGGCCTTGCGGGCCTCGTGGGTCTGCATCGGCCGGAACGTCTTGACGGCGGATTGTGTGAAGGTGTGCTGGAAGAGGCGTCGGTGAAGTTTGAACTGCGGACCCCAGCGGAGGAAGGTCAATGTCAGGCCCCAGCCCATGCTGTCCACAGACATTAGTGCTCTTTGTCCTGCTCGACGATATAGTGGCCTGCTGTCACCTACATTTCGAACAGGGTGAAGCGAGGCCTGTCGCAGTAGTTGGCCCCACGGCGGTCGAGGAGGTCGGTTGCCGCCTTGACGCTGTTGAGGCATATCATGTGCTGTCCCAGAACGGTGACATGGATAACATCGGAGTCTGAACAAGTCTCAGCCGGCTGCCCGGACATGCTTTGCTTTGTGGCTGGGTAGTTTTTCCCCCATCGAGGACTTACTGTACTCCTTTCCCCAACGTTCGTAGTCCAACTCCGGGTGCTCACTGATACTGCCCAGGTTCCCAACTAGGAACTTCCCCGGCGGTCCGGGGGGCAGCGGGTACGAGAAACGCTTGCGGTAGTAGAGAGTGGAGGACAGCCAGATGAAGAGCAAGACCAGAAAGGCGCCCAGGGCGACCTTGAGGTCGGTCGTCGGGCCAGCTTGTAGCAGCATCTTGACCTCGGGCTGATGGGGTGGAAGGAGAATGGGGAACAGCAACCAAGGATCCAAACTCTGGACTGAAGAAGGCATATTGAACCCAAGGGAGGTCATGAAGATTATCTACTGATTCATGTCGTAAGAAAACTGGACTTGCTGACCTTACTCGCGGCAGTCGCGACCCAGTGATTATGCAGCTGAACGCACAACTCAATAAGCGGGACCAGCTACTGACTGAAGGTGTTTTGACTCATCATCAGCATACTACTTGACGGCGACGTGGAAGGCCTATGAAAAGTCGCAGGTCCATAGTGCTCACGACAAGAGGGAGGTGTGGGGAGATATCTGACTTGGTCGTCACAAAGCCATGAAGCGGTCAGCTTTGACTTGGCTTCCCTCCAGTTGGGCAGTTATCTCCTCCTGACAACGGCAAGGTCGTCACCTGGGTCCGCCATAATACAATAGTAGCAAGCAGACTCGGGTAGTGGCGCCCCTGCAGGGGAGGGAAGGCCTCACTTGAGAGTGCCTCCCTGCTCTCTTTGTCGAGAGCAGCCCCTCACCCTGATGCAGCGGACGGACTGCCGAGTTTGCCTCGTGCAGTCTGCAATCTGCGATCAGAGCCTGTAAGGGCACCAGCACGCAGAGGTTCGCGGATCCGCAGTCCGGTTCTCCAGCAAGCTTGTTGTAGAGATTTCCTTCAGTCTTCCCTCATTAAGTTTGGGGCCGCATTTCCAAGGCGTGGATTCCCCGTGGTTGACAGGAGGCTAACCATGTTGGTCAAGGCGTGCTGCAGGGTGGCCCAATCTTTTCGATGCAGTGTTGCGCTGGCCCAACGATGACCCATCCAGGGAAGCGTTGCACTGCACGGGAGAAGGCCGTGGAAAAGTTCTCGAAGCTTGTCAAGAAGGCAGTAGATGAATCATGTACTTCCCCTAGCGAAAGACCAGACCGTGGTCTCTTCCATGTTTCATGGATGCGACCTTGAAATATCGGAAACTGTAACCAGCATTAGCTGAGGGAGCACAGCACAGCAGGCGGAAGGGGAGCGTGCAGCAGAGTCATGTCTGCATCTAATCACGGCCTCAGGTGACAGTGCGTTCCTTGGATCCGATGTGAGACGAGCGGGCATTGGTGACATGTGTGGTGCCAAGTGATGGAGAGCACACCTTCGCACACGAGTCCGGCGAAGGCATGGCTGCCCGGGCCGTTGGGCTTGTGAGCCGGGCAGCGCTTTGGGATCCGATGCAACCACGTGCCGACTGGACACCAGAATAGTCGGTCTGCAAGTCCAAACTAGAGCTGACGGACAGCTGGCAGCAGGCTGAGGATGGCGGAGGCAATGAGTGGCCCACTTCGGTCCGGGGTCGCGTCATGGCCATGGATGGCTTGAGAAGCGGGAGACAGAGAACGAGAGTGTGTGTGCGCGTGCGCGTGTGTGCGCACACTTTCGGCACGAGGCAGCCAGGTCCCGGAAGCAGGGAGACTCAGCACGATGCCACACCAGGCCCTTCGAAATCAGGCCAGAACGGGTCAGGCCAGTTAAGGTCAGGCCAGCTAAGGTCAGGCCAGCTAAGGTCAGGCCAGCCCAAGTCAGGCCAGGGATGCCTTCACAGTAGGATCGGACAGTGGGGACTGGATGGTTGGATGTGGATGGTGGGACCTAGGGACGGAGGACGGAGGACGGTGGACGGGTGGACGGGTGGACGGGTGGACGGTGGATGTGGCGAGGATTGAGGGTGAGGACGAGGATGTTGGATGTGGGCGGACGTGGATAGTAGGATAACGTCTCCGAGGGGGGCCAGGCTTAGGGGTGAGTAGCAGCGAGCTGGAGCTGGAGCTGGAGCTGGAGCTGGACAGAGAGGGGCAGAGGGGTTGGGATTGGGGTTGTCCGTGTGGGCGATATTCCTCTGCCTACCTAGTAGGTAGGCAGCAGGTAGTGTGGACGAGCTGGTTGGCTCTCGCAGTGCCGTGATATCTCGTAATGCTGGCCCAATCTGGGCAGCCGTGTCAAGGATGATGGGTTCTGGATGAGATGCGTGTCACTCGGATGGGACTCGCAAAGCTTGGAAGTGGACCGGTGCTGGAGAACAGAAGATGGTGGCACGGATGAATGTTGTTCAATTCTTTCTTCTTCTCATTTCATTATATATCTCTGATGGTCCTGTCCACGTCGGGACCGGATGCCCTCTTCAGGCTGGAGGATTTCTGCACGGGACGGCTGTGTCCAACAACAGTTCATGACGAGACGAGGCTGTTGGGCCTCGAGGACGAAACAGGTTTAGGAAGGTGATGGGCTCGGCAGTTGTGCCGTTGGGTGCTGCGCAGGTGGTGACGGCATGAGATGAGGTCGGAGGTTCGCGCGGTTGGAGCTTGCGTGCCCGGATGCGGTCTCGGGAGCTGTTTCAGTGCGGGGTGTTTGACCCAGGGAAGCGTTTGTCTCCGGCTTGTCCTCGTCCGCGTCATACAAACAGCGTGTAGATACACCTGTGTCGGAAGGTCTTGGGAGGCAGCGAGACTCTGGGTGGGGAATTATGAGGGATACCTACTGTACTGTAGGTGGGTGCGAGGAGGGGGGGGGGAGCGGGGGAGGTTATCTCTATCCTACGTACCGTATCTGATTATCTCAGCCTAATATGAGAGAGATGCCGAGCTAGGGCGAGGGCCGGAGGACGAGGGGCGAGGGCCAACCACCCAACAAGAGGGCAGAGAGGGCCGGGTTGGTGTTGGGCAGCTGCAGCCAGCCTCCTGAGACATCCAATCCAACTCCACCAACTCGTCCCAACCGAGAGGACGCGAAAGGCTGCGTGAAGGACCGAATCTGAATTCCCCAGGCTCGCTGACAAGCTTTGATCGAACCAAGTCACGGCTGCTGCGGATCCCCTGTCGTCGTTTCCGCCCGAGTTCTAGCCCCAGCGGGAGATTCACAGCAAGCCGTCAGCCAGATCGACGTTAGTGCTCGTCAGGGCTCCACAGGCACAGGCGCACACAAACCTGGAAGGTCCACCTCCACCTCCGCCCTGCCCAGTGCCAGCCCGCCAGTGCCCGCCAGTGCCCGCCCGTCCGCCCTCCCGCCAGCCTGCTTACCGAAGGCTCCTCTAGCCCGTTTTTTACGACTAGAGGCACTTCCCGAGGTCTTGTGGCGACCGTCGACTGCCTGCCGCCACGACAGCAACAGCAGCAACTCGGCCTCGACCAAGATCCATTCCGGCTTCGAGTCGTGAGGAACAGCTCCCCATGGATTTCACAGACACGAAACCCATACAGAATGTGGGCACCGACCTGAGCCTGCCATCGCCTGCCGCGACCTCTGCGCCTGCGCCCGCGTCTGCGCCCGTCATCAAGCGGCGCTCCCCAATTGCATGCCGGAGGTGGGTCAACGCCACGAACACACGCGCCTTGCCGCGACCGTCGCCCGTCCCCATGTGCTGCTATACTGACTCTCGCTCTCCTTCCCCCCTTCTTTAGATGTCGTCGCATGAGGAGTAAATGCCTGCACGACAAAGCCAAACCACCATGCGTGGCCTGTCGGGAGGCTGGCCTGAGTGCCGCAGACTGGTATGTCTCCCCGTCCGTCCTCGCGCTGCTGCCATCGCGTCCCATCTCATACCGAGATCAATCACACTGCTTGTCCACCCGCCGAGCCCCGGAGCCGTACGTCGTCCTGGATGTTGCTTGCCGTACTGATGAATGGCCTCGCATCAGCATATTCCCCGTCCGTGGCCAGCCAGACAATGACCGCGAATACCGCCACCCGCGCATGCGGGCCGACAAGAGCCAGAAGAGAGACTCGGCCAAGATGCGTCGCGATATCCTCGATGCCCCCGTCATTCCTTCACCTGCGCCGCTCAAGAACATCAAGGGCGTCGACGAGTGGGACTATCTACCAACGCTGCCGGACACCATCGAGGCCGTCAACCAGTTCACTCGGAACTACTTCCAGCTGGGATTCATCCCCAAACAAGCCTTTCCCGAGCGCCTGCGGACCGACTCTCGGTCCATCAGCGTCTTCCTCTTGCTCAGCATCCTGAGCATATCAGCGCGCTTCACCCCATCTCTTGTGGAACGGTATGGCGGCGGCATGAAGGCTGCCGAGACATTCATGGACAGGGCAACCGCGGTGGCATTGTCAGAACTCTACCAAGTGCCCAGTCTGGAGAGGTGTCAGGCCTTCTACCTGCTCAGCATCGCCCAACAGGGCAGTGGGATGAAGAACAAGAGCTACGTATGTCAACCCACACTGCTCGCAAGTCGCACAGAAGTCGGCGTTGCTAACTTCTGTCAAGATCAACATGGGCATCGCCATGAGGATGGCCGCCTTGATGCGGCTACACCGAGAAGAGACGTACGCGCTTCAGAATCCATCAAAGGAAATGGTTATCGCTGCTGAGTCGGCACGTCGAACTCTGTGGATGCTTCACAGTAAGTCGTCTCACGCATACACAACGAACTTTATTTAACAAATCGTCCTTCAGGCCAAGACAATCTTCATTCTGGTCCCGAGTCCCCTGTATCACTTGCCGCTGGTGACATCACAGCCCTCCTTCCATGCAGCGAGGAGGACTTCGCCAAAGGCCAGGAGCCACCTTCCCGGGCAGCACTCGAAGACACGCCTCCTGCGATAGACAATCCTAAACTAATATCTGACCCGAGGCGGTCTCTATTCGCGACGCTAATCCAGACACACTACTTCTGGGGCCGGGTTTCCCGCAGGGCTGTCAAATATGACAGGAGCTCCCGACCCTGGGAAGACACCAGCGAGTACGCGGAGCTAGTTGCGAAGCTTCACGAGTGGGAGAGCAATCTGCCACACGAGCATATGTGGAGTCCTGTCCTGCTCAAGGGCTACAAGGCTGGGGGCCAAGACCTGGTAGGCTACACTGCGTCATCTCGGATGACCACGTTTATTGACCATTATTGTAGGCTTATCTGAGCATTACAAATTCCACACGATTGTGCAACATCGTACTGCGCAAGGCCTATTTGAGCGAGTACGTCGGGCAACGGCAGTAACCGTTAGTCTGGATAATGCTGACAGCAGCACAGGATGATCAACCTCGACCAATCAGACACTCAACTGCAGACTTTCTGGTCCAACATGTCGCTCGAGCTCTTCAAAAATGTCAAGCTCCTGTATGAGCAGATAGAGACTCAGTTCATGGAGAGAGCAGCTGACGACAGCCTGGGTGCTCAGATGGCCGTACGTGGTTCCAATCCAGGTGCAATTACTTGATCGACCCGGCTAATTTGCCACAGTTATTCTGCGTTTTCAGCTGCGGCCACATGGCTACATATCTGTGTAAATACCCGAACGGTTCGTCTCATCCAGCCCGGCATGAAAGTCCAGCAGTGCAGTCACGCTAACACTGCCCAAGTCTGTCCGGATCCCATGATCAGCCGAGATGGACCCATCATGCTCCAACGAGCCATGCAGATCCTCACGGAAGCATCCCAGGTGTGGCCACTAGCTGCTCGATGGCTCGAGAATCTGGAGAAGTTCTACCGTGATAATAAGGGTGCCATACCTGGCATAGAGGGAAGCATGGACGACAGCGTGCGTGTCACCCAACTTCTAGAAAACGTTGCTGCCCCCTGTTTGACTGTTACATATGAATTTGACCTGCTAACCGCCGGACAGCGTGATCCTGTACCCGAGGCTCTGCAAGCGGCACTCGCGCGGCCTCCCTCCAGGAACGGAACTGGGACGAACCACACAGCCAACCAGGACGCTAGCAACCAGCGCAACGGCGAGACCTCCTCCAATGCTGTGATGCAAGCGCCGCCCCAGGTCCCGACGCCGATGATGTATATTGACCCGAGTATGCGAATGTCCCAGAACCAAGGACAAATACCACAGTCACAGGCAGCACAGGCCATGGCCGGGATGCAGCAGCAGCAGCTTGGAGACCGACCTGCTACCGACGGCCTGGGACTGCTTCTCGAGGCCTTCGACTCCCACCAGGGAGCGAACATGGCGGCGGCAGGTGCAGGTCAGCCATACGACCCCAACCTCGCTGCAAACCAGGCCGGCTACTACGGACAGCCAGGCACGGCCATGCCTGGCAATGACGGATACGAGAATGAGCTGCAGTTCTACATTGACGGAGCGCCAAGCGTGCCTGGATGGGTCGGCACAGGTGCAGGAATGTATGGTTACTGATCGCCTCTGCGGTGAGATCAAAGACGCTTGGCTGGTATAGCGTTACTAGAAGGCTTATGGCCGGCTTGTAGGCAGACTGATTCCAAGAAAAGCATTTGGGAAAGGGGCGACTTTAGCGAGCAATACATCGCCCTGGTAATGTCTTTAAATCCCAATCTGATTTGGGTCGGTGGGGCAATGAATGGATCGGGGCACACATGCACGGAAAGATAGGTTTGAGCAATCAGAACATAATTACCGTTGTAACCAGATGCCGTGGACACACTGCTTCGTGATACTATGCACCTTGATAAGAGAGACAGTCATGCTGTATACCGGGCCGGCCGACACTGAAGCTCGGCTTTCAGCGGAAAGATGTGGAGGGCTGAATATGCCTTCGTTTTGACTGGCCGCTCTTACGTAGCGAGTGGATCAATGTTTTGCCATTGGAACATCGATGCTTCTACGCCCAACTTCGCAAGCCTCATGACTTGCAGAAAATTCTCAAGGGCATCACGGTCAAAATGGGCTTGAAACGCTGTAGAGAGCGTGTAAGCCCTATTAGATCGAAAGGAGGATGCGGTTGGCCTTTCAACTCTGGGATGTAGACTGTTGTCAAGAGGAGAGCACATAGTGCAGCTCGCCTCACAAACGTTACCACGCCTCGGAAACATCTTGCCAAGGATTACTTATTACCCCGGTGAACTGGGGAGGAGAAAAAAAAGGATAGGGCGGCCGAACTCGCCCAGGCTATGGCCATGCTCAGTGGCGCATTGGCGCAATGTCGCACAGGCTTTTGGAGAGGACGATATCAGTTAGACGGTAGACCCCTGTCTTTCGGTGCGGTTGCACTGGTCTACCCCAGAAAATTGGACGACATCGGGCAGGGTTGCAGGAGCAGCATCGCGATGATGATCTTTCGTGGCAGAGGTGACTCAATTGTTGACTCAAAAAGCCAATCCCTTGTCCTATTATATTTAACTGGTGATTTTCCTTGACATTGCGAGGACAACATCTCTATTTCAGACCTCAGTCTACCAATTGCCAACCATTCATCCCCAGGCAGCTTCGAGAAAGAGAGAGTCTAGATCTAGACTGTCGCTCCCCAACTGTAGCCCCTCCAAAAAAAGTGAGAAGTGCCCCTCACTTCCCGCCGTCAAAGTGATCAGAACAGAAAGCGAGGCACCAACCTCCAGCGGTACCTCAAGATGCCTATGTAAGTTTTTGTCGCAGAATTGGCAAGTTTCCATTTCAGGTCCTGGGTCAAGAAAAGCTGGCTAAACAGTGTCTCGCGCTCTCTCGTTGCAGGCTCAAGGATCCCTCCAAGAAATACAGGTCTTTCCCAGCAGTCAACCTGCCAGACCGACAATGGCCCTCCAAGGTCCTGAACAAGGCCCCCAGGTGGCTGGCAACGGATCTCAGGGACGGGAACCAAAGTCTGGTTGACCCAATGGTACGTTTTTTATTTTTATTTACCTGAACATTCCCGATTGGCGCTCCTTGCTAAGCAATGGACTCTCCAGAACGGCGATGAGAAGTGGGACTACTTCAAGATGCTCTGCGACCTGGGTTACAAGGAGATCGAGGTCTCCTTTCCCTCCGCATCGCAAACCGACTTCGACTTCACCCGTCGCCTGATCGAGACGCCCGGCGCCGTGCCCGATGATGTCTACCTGCAGGTCCTCTCTCCCTGCCGCGAGGACCTCATCCGCAGGACAGTCGAGTCCCTCAAGGGCTCCAAGAAGGCCATAGTACATATCTACCTCGCCACGAGCGAGTGCTTCCGACGCATAGTCTTCGGCTTCACCGAGGAGGAGAGCTTAGAGCTCGCCAAGAAGTGCACCCGCCTGGTCCGCCAGCTGACCAAGGACGACCCTTCACAACAGGGCACCGACTGGGCGTTCGAGTTCAGCCCCGAGACGTTCAGCGACACTGGCTTGGATTTTGCGGTCAAGATCTGTGAGGCGGTCAAGAGCGAGTGGGAGCCTACCGAGAAGAATCCCATCATCTTCAACTTGCCTGCGACAGTGGAGATGTCCACGCCCAACGTCTACGCCGACCAGATCGAGTACTTTTGCAGGAACATCACGGAGCGCGAGAAGGTCTGCGTGTCTCTTCACCCTCACAACGACCGCGGCTGTGCGGTCGCCGCAGCAGAGCTGGCGCAGATGGCTGGCGCAGACCGGGTGGAAGGCTGCCTCTTTGGAAACGGAGAGCGCACCGGCAACGTGGACCTGGTGACCCTGGCTCTGAATCTCTACACGCAGGGCGTAAACCCGCAAGTCGACTTCTCCGACCTGCAGGAAGTCATCCGGACGGTGGAGGTGTGCAACAAGATCCCCATACACCCTCGCGCTCCATATGGCGGTTCCTTGGTCGTTTGCGCTTTCAGCGGCTCGCACCAGGACGCCATCAAGAAGGGCTTTCAAGCCCGGGACCAAGCTGGCGCTCAGTACGACGACTACTGGCAGGTTCCTTACCTGCCTTTGGATCCCAAGGATATTGGTCGCGACTACCAAGCCGTCATCCGTGTCAACTCTCAGAGTGGGAAGGGCGGTGCCGCGTGGATTATCCAACAACATCTGCACCTCGACCTGCCCCGTGGCCTGCAGGTCGACTTCAGCCGGGTTGTGCAAAAGGCGGCCGAGGAGCGCAGCCGCGAACTCCTGCCCGTGGAGATCACAGAGCTGTTCGAGAAGACCTACTTCCTGCGGGACAACCCCCGCTTCACGATTGTGGACTACAGCATCTCTCCGGACCGGTCGCGCAGCCCCGCGCCGCCCGAGCCGGGCAAGACGCCCGACACCATGTCCCTGCCCCGTCTGTTCGAGGGTGTCCTCTCCGTCGACGGCAAGGAGTACAAGCTGCGTGGGCGGGGCAACGGCCCGCTGTCGTCCCTGTCGGACGCGCTGCGGAGCGTCGGCGTGGACATTGACGTGAACGACTACAAGGAGCATGCCGTTGGCAAGGGCCGCGACGTCAAGGCCGCTACCTACATAGAATGCACGGCCGCCGGATCAAGCCAGACGAAGGTGTGGGGTGTGGGCATCCACGAGGATGTCGTACAGAGCTCGCTGGTGGCGCTGCTGAGCGCGGCTAGTAACGTGAGTGACCTTCAGAGCGGTCCCGACCCAAGCACAAGCACAAGTCCAAGCCCAAGCCCAAGCCCCCTGCCGTTGAAAGTTCTCAGATTGTTCAAACCCCGTCTCTGATGAATTGGATTTGGTAACCGGCTGACGCAAAACCCCTATCGCCTCTATAGTTTGTCTTGTCCCGTCCTAGCAGTCCCATCCTGAGGAATCTGAGCGACAAACAAATCAAGGGCAATGGCGAGGCTAATGGGGCGGACATAATTAACCGCCTGGAGTCTGCTGCGGACGAGATGTAAATAGGTCTGTCTCTGCCAGACAGACGGAACCAAGTGGTGGGAAGGGGAATCATAGCTCGCTTTCTGAGGGCCGCGGAGGGATGGATGGCATAAAAGTAAATTGCATCTGGTCTGGTCTTGACCCTCTCATGACACCGCCATCCAAAGCATGGGAGGTTGGCATCTTGTAGTATATCGAAAGATGTCACGCTGCCTCTGGTCAGTAGCTAGGGAAAGGCGAGACGCATAATTATTAGGGCTAGGAAAAGTCAGCATGGTGATTTCGGGAAGGGGCTGAGGTTTTCCTGGTGGATCTTCAGATATGTGAAACATGACTACTTGAAGGTGTCTACTCCAGATTCCGTCACAATCTATTTCGCCAATGCTTAAACTGGACACCGACACTTCCAGATACATGCCAAGCAGGCAGAGTACCCAGGTTGTCTACATCCCCAGGTAGGTAGTAAGCGTTGCCCGTTTCCGGAAGCGCCCACCTCGGCCTTAGTACTGTAGCGGCCTGAAACAACGGTGTCGGTCCCCTTCGTGAGTCCCTCTGTCGTCATATTGGGTTCCAGCTAAACCTCCGAACGAGAGGGTGTTTCCTGTTGCATCCATAGCGAAAGAAATCAGAGAAGCGCACCGATAAGTGGTCTGTCTGCCTTGTTCAGACGCTGTTGGGCAAGGCAACCAGAACCAGGCTTTGGGTTTTGGTACAGCATATCAGATGCAACCCTCAGGGGCATGGCACTGCCTGGGTGGTTCTGGTCTCTTCCATGATAGCCAGCATACCACCTAGGTAGCAGCCTGGTAGGCATTCTGCAGCAGGTAGACAGAGGAGGGAACCCCTGGCGTGTAGCGATCCTTCGAGAGAAGATACCTTACCCTGACAGCAGGTGTGGCTGCTCGGCTGCTTGGGGACGTAGGCGAGCAGGGCACCCTGCAGGTGGGACGCGCACGGAGCGAATGAAAAACGCAGGAAGGAACGAGAGGCACGAGGGGGGCAATGGCGCTAACTCTACAAGCGGCGGCCCTCTTTTCCCCAAGGCTGCTAGGCACTGGGCTGCAGCCGGCAACCGCAGAAGGGACCGGACGTCAACACCGCCAAATCCGCATTCCTCCTCGTCTGGCCGACGCCCCTCTCCTCGCACAATACTCGCCCCTCGGACGAAAAGAATCAACTCCCTGGCGGCAACCACTCCATCTGCTTCTCTAGAGCCCACGACTGTTGACTAGTGATCTTTTGACGCGAAACAACCTCCCCCACAAAAGCACCACGCGGACAGACGAGACATAAAATAGAAGGACGGGCGCCCTTGCTGGACCATCCGTCTCCACGCTCCTTTGTACCTCTCTGGAGCAATCAGCAGGCGCGACAAGGCTTGTGCACGGCCTGGAACAGTTCCAGAGCAGCAAGAAGAGTCAGAAGAAAGCGTGATTCAACTCGTGTGGTTTCTTGGTCTGAAGCCGCAGCGTTGGGCCGTCTGGACATCATCAGGTCGTTGTTTTGTTTATTTCATCAAGTCCGGTACGTAAGGTGCGGTGCAAGCTCCCAGGCGGAGGGGTCGATCGGCCCAAGTTCGACTCAGGAACCTTGCTGCCTTTCCCACATGCCCAGCACCTACCTAGGTCTGCTACCTACACACCTGGCCCGCACTAGACCTTCATACTCCATCCAGTGCGGTCGAGAATAAGCCTGTGAATGTGATGCGAGCCGCACTTCAACCTCCCCGCTGCCGCTAACAAATTATTACGACCAACAAACTCATGTTTTTCTTCCCCCCAGGCAACCCACACCGACCTCTACACCTCTCTGCAACCCATCCTACACACATACCAACCTCTTGAAAACCCGCAGCCATGGCGGAAGGGGCCCCTCAGATCAACGAGGTGCTTTTGAACTCGCTGTCTCCCGGTGAGTCCTCCCCGTCTGCCTGTCCACCTCGCCCACCAGTGCCGTGCACCCCGTCCCGTCGCGTCACGATGCGATGCGCCGGTCGAGGACACTCTTGCTGACCACCTCACAGACGCGAACCTTCGAAATGCTGCCGAGCAACAGCTCACACAGGCCGCCGAGAACAACTTTGTAAGGAAAAACCCCCTCCACACCCCACCGTGTGCCTGCGTGCTGCCTGCCCTTCGGTGACCACCGTCACTAACCACATGCCCCTCACTTAGTCATTGTACCTCGCGACCCTCGTACAGGCATTGGCAGATGAGAACGCCGAAGGTCCCATCCGAGCCGCCGCCGGTATCGCCTTGAAGAACGCATTCACCGCCAGAGAATTCGCAAGACAAGCAACATTACAACAAAAATGGCTCCAGCAAACCGACGATGAGACCAAGACACGCGTCAAGGATCTGGCCGTCCAGACCTTGTCGTCCAGCAACTCCCAGGCCGGCCAAGCTGCTGCCCAGGTCGTTGCCTCCATTGCTGCCATTGAGCTGCCACGTAACCAGTGGGCCGATCTGATGGGAGTCTTGGTCCGCAGTGTCAGCGAGGGCAACCCACATCAGAAGCAAGCCTCGCTCACAACTATCGGTTTCGTTTGCGAGAGCCAGGATGCCGACCTGCGAGCGGCTTTGGTTGGCCACTCGAACGCCATCCTGACGGCCGTTGTGCAAGGCGCCCGGAAGGAGGAGACGAACAGCGAGATCCGGCTCGCTGCTATCACCGCGCTGGGTGATTCTCTAGAGTTCGTCGAGAACAACTTTAAGCACGAGGGCGAACGGAATTACATCATGCAGGTGGTGTGCGAGGCCACCCAAGCCTCAGACGCCCGCATACAGCAGGGTGCCTTCGGCTGTCTCAACCGGATCATGGCCCTCTACTACGACAAGATGCGTTTCTACATGGAGAAGGCTCTGTTTGGATTGACCATTCTCGGCATGAAGAGCGAGGATGAGGACGTCGCCAAGCTTGCCGTGGAATTCTGGAGCACTGTCTGCGAGGAGGAGATTGCAATCGAGGATGATAACGCACAGGTGAGCTTCGTCACTCCAACATATCGGTCGGGAATGCTGCAGAAACTGACATCCTCCCAGGTCGACAGCTCAGATCAAATGCGGCCTTTCTACAACTTCGCCCGCGTCGCGACCAACGAGGTGGTGCCAGTCCTGCTGAACCTGCTCACCAAGCAGGATGAGGACGCAGCTGATGACGAGTACAACATCTCGCGTGCTGCTTACCAGTGCCTTCAGCTCTACGCTCAGGCAGTTCAGGCAACTATCATTCCGCCCGTGATCGCATTCGTGGAGGGTAACCTGCGCTCAGACGACTGGCACAACCGAGATGCTGCAGTCTCTGCTTTCGGCGCCATCATGGAGGGACCTGATGAGAAGGTGCTCGAGCCAATAGTGAAGTCTGCCCTGCAAATCCTCATCCAAATGATGGACGACTCGTCTGTGCATGTCCGGGACTCGACAGCTTATGCTCTCGGCCGCATTACTGAGGCGTGCTCAGAGGCCATCGATCCCGCCACGCACCTGGACCCCCTGATCCGGTCTCTCTTCTCCGGTCTGCAGACCAACCCCAAGATGGCCCCTTCGTGCTGCTGGGCGCTCATGAACCTCGCTGAACGCTTCGCCGGCGAGCCTGGCACACAGACCAATGCCCTCACCGGGCACTTCAACGACAGCATCCAGTCCCTTCTGACTGTCACTGCCCGGCCGGACTGCGACAACACGGTCCGTACGGCAACTTACGAAGTTCTCAACATCTTCGTCCAGAATGCTGCACAGGACTCCGTTCAGTCAGTTGCACAGCTCTCCACCGTCATCCTTGAGCGCCTGGAGAACACGATTCCCATGCAGAGCCAGGTCGTCAGTGTCGAGGACAAGATCACTCTTGAGGACATGCAGACAAGTCTTTGCTCCGTGCTCCAGGCTATCGTTCAGCGACTGGACAAGGAGATTGTTCCCCAGGGTGACCGGATCATGCAGATCCTGCTCCAGATCCTGAGCTCTGCTGGCGCCAAGTCCAGTGTGCCTGAGGCTGCTTTTGCCGCCATCAGCGCGCTTTCTAACGCTATGGAAGAGGACTTCGTCAAGTACATGGATGCCTTCACTCCGTTCCTTTACAACGCGCTGGGCAACCAGGAAGAGCCAAGCTTGTGCTCTATGGCTATCGGTCTTGTGAGCGACATTACCCGATCGATGGGAGAGCAGAGCGCACGGTACTGCGACAGCTTCATGAACTACCTGCTCAACAACTTGAGGTCTACGGCTTTGTCCAACCAGTTCAAGCCCGCCATTCTGCAATGCTTTGGCGACATTGCAAGTGCCATTGGCGGCCACTTCGAGAAGTATTTGTCTGTCGTGGCACAGGTCCTTCAGCAAGCAGCGACTGTTACTGCCAGTCCCGAGGGCAGCTACGAAATGTACGACTATGTCATTTCTCTGCGGGAGGGCATTATGGATGCTTGGGGCGGTATTATTGGTGCTATGAAGACCAGTTCCAAGAGTGAGTGTTCTACCTTTTTGCTCTCAGAGACGCATAGCGCTGACCCTCACTTCGCAGCTCAAATACTCCAAGAACACGTTGCCTCCATCTTTCAGCTGCTGAACATCATCGCCAATGACATGAACCGCAGCGAAGCTCTGATGCGGGCGTCCATGGGCGTTATCGGCGACCTCGCGGATGCGTACCCCAATGGAGAGCTGGTCGAGGCCTTCCGCCAGGACTGGGTTGCTGCGATGATCAAGGAGACTCGGGCCAACCGCGACTTCCAGCCTCGTACTATTGAGACAGCCCGCTGGGCCCGCGAACAGGTCAAGCGTCAGGTCGGTGGCACCGCCAACACCATGGCAACGTGAGCCGCGCTTCCATTTTAGCGCTCCACCCCTGTTCCCCATCACTTTCGCCTTTTTAATGACAGCCTCACGATCAATGAGCACGACACATCTGGCTTTTGCTCCTCTGCCCTTGGGTGGGCACACGAGGCAAGGAGCCCTAGTCGAGCGGAAGAATGCAGTATCATGCGATCCCCCCCATCCCCATCCAAACAATCATCACATCATCAATGACACCAAGATACACCGGCGGCATGTGTGCACAAGTCCATACGCCCGCATTTGGAGTCGAAACATAACCCCCAATACCCCATGACACTACACTTACAACACTTTGGAAGCTACTGCTGCTTTTGTTATCTTGCCTATTCGAAGAGACCACCCTCAATATTCCAGACCAGGAGGCAAAGCGAATAGAGAATCATGTATTGACCACGCTACGGCTGGGCAAATCGAACGTCATGTAGAGACGACTGTCACAAAACGGAGTCAGGAAAGGAAAGGAAGGGCACGGGATAAGACAAGAGGAAGGCCGAGCCTCGGATGGGTCTCTTTTTGTTGTCCAAGTGGACAGAGGCTATACCGGGCGTTTCAGGAGCGGAGGACACTTTCTGGCGATGGGAAGACTTTCCGACACAACCTCCTGGGACGGGATGGGAGAAGAGACGAGAGCGCAGCTACACCGGGATGGTTCTTCCTGGTCAGGGAGCATATTTTGATGTCCGGGCTTTGTTCATGCCACATGGGTCAGCCTGGGTTTCTGGCAAGCAACGAGATGTGGGAAGGACTTTCTGTGTCTGGTACGCTTGCTGGGGAAGAAGAATATGGCCCGAGACTTTGAGGATAGACAGACGATGCTGAGCTGCCTGGTCGAGTGACCACAGTTCAATATAGCTCGTTATATGGTAGCGAAATCACAACCCCAAATACCCCCCCCTGCAATCGGTGAGGCCTGGATCGAAGACCGTTACCGTTAAATTCTGATAGGCGCAACTATTGGCGGACTCCAAATGTGATGCGCGATGATGAATGGGGCAGGCCAGCCGGATGTGGTGTGGTCGTAGTATGTTGCAGCAAGGCAAGCTTAGTAGGTCTTGCTCGCTGTGCGGTGCCGGGTGTCGGGTGCCCGGGCGAAAATGTGGTTCGCGCCAACACTGAGCATCGAGGATGAACGAGTGAACAGTCCCTCTATTATCGGACAAGGACCTTGGGAGTCTATATGGCTGGGTCCAATAGTGTTGATGCATCCCAATGAACCTTTGATTGTGAATAGACGGGGTTGTGGACCCTGACATCATTCGGTCCCGGTGATCCCAGAACCTGGCCGAGGCGAGTCGCCTCATGAGTAAGAGAATAATGCATGGCGCCAGCTGCGCCCAGGACAACGCCCTCGACCCGCCGTGCAGGGCGAGGGCAAAATGTAGGAAAATCGACCCCTCCCCATGCTGTACACCGTCCTTTCGGTAGCAATAATGGGCATGTGGCACGCATTGACAGGCGAGGATCATCACAAGACAGTACGAATCTTTTCGGGCGTTTACTCAGCGACCCTTGCGGAAGCCGCAGCGTCTCCACGTGACACCCCTCAGCCAAACCCGCGAGGTTGACAAAGAAAAATTTAAAGATAAGTCGGCCAAACTTCTAAAAGGGCCCGAGGCTTGAAAGAAGGGAACGTCATCGTCTGTTGTCTTCGGGAGCTACCGTGGACGCAGCTGTCACCAACGGACATCATAAGTGGCACTACCACAACAGACGTCCATTTCAGCGTCTCTTGTCGCACGGTATCCTTTTTAGAGGAGACTGGGGACAACACACGACGCCCGTCGACATCATGCACCAACCACCTCGGGACCAGCAGGCGCCAGCAGCAACAGCAACAGCGCCCATACCGCCCTCCTTCGCCCGCCGCAAGGAGGCCATCCTGGCGCAGCTCGCGGTCCCGGACGACGAGTACACGGACCTGAGCCCCAAGGGCACGGTGGACGCGGGCATCAGGGACCTCATCGACGAGATCAATGGGCTTGACGGGCTCGTCACCACCAGCAGCTGCGCGGGCCGCGTCAGCGTCTTCCTCGAGGGCCGCAGGGCGGGACGGGGCGGGGCCGCGGCAGCGGACGAGGGGAGCCTGCTGCTGCTGCCGGGCCACCACCTGGCCGTCGAGGAGGGCGCGGGGGAGGATGGCGAGGAAGGTCATGAGAAGGGAGGCGGGCAAGAGGAGGTGGCCGGTGCGGCTGCCGGTGCCATGAGGGCCGGGGCCACGCCAGGTGGTGGTGACAATGGGAGGGACGAGCTGCCGGCCCTGGCCTCGACGGACACTGTCGCGGGCGTGGGCGGCAAGGGTGGTGGGGGCCGGTGGCTGTTCGTCTCCCACGAGCCTGTGGAATCGCGCGGAAAGCTGGACAGCGAGCCCAACATCGTGGCTGCGCTGCTGGGCATAGAGGAGCCCATCTTTGACGGGAGGGAGGGCAGCTCGGCGGAGGAGATGGGGGACAGCAGGTTGATCCATTTCAAGTTTGAGCCCATGGTATGGTTGCCTTTGCCCTTGCGTTACTTGCTTCTTCTACTCTTGATCTCTCCCGAGGTCTATGTCTGTTGCCGCATGCTAACAACCATTCCTCAGATCTTACATGTCCTGACGGCGTCCCCTCATCACGCCCAGCTCATACTCCGTTGCGGCCTACAGGCTGGCTTCCGCGAGAGTGGCGCCATTAACCTTATCCCGCCGACAACGGCCACCCACGACGTATCGGCAGCTGCAGCGACGCCAATCGTGGCGATCCGCTCCATGGGTCTGGGGCTGGAGAGCCTGATCGGGCGGGAGACGAACGGGACCAAGCACTGCACGGTCTCGGTGGAGTATCTGCGGGCGCTGGTGAAGATCGCCAATGAGAGGTTCGCCGAAAACACGAGGAGGATTGGGCGGTTCAGGGCTTTCCTGAAGGAGGCAGCGGCCGGAGAGAGGCGGAAGGTGAGGAAAGGGGATGGAGGCGGGGAGTGGGAGAACGCCGAGGTCAGGAGGGAGAGGAAGAGGCTTGAGGGACTGCAGAGGGCGGAGGAGGCAAGGAGGATCAGGGAGCAGCAGCAGCAGCAAAATATCGAGGCTGACGATACTCCGGGCCTGGACTCGCTAGAACAAATGCAATAATTCCGACACCTGTTTTTAAGCTTTACTTGGATTTCCATTGCCGTCCCAGGATCTGGGGCCGTAGTCTAATCTCTCCGTTTTAAAGCGTCAAGAAGAGCTCCCGTATCATACACGCGCGCCCGGATGCATATTGTATGTATTCATCGATAATTCCCCGCCTCCCAAGTGAACGCACAGGTAGGCCTCTCCTTTCATCCGCTCACGAGATAACCTTCTCGACCCACCCCTTCTCCAGCCGGCGCACCTCCTCCTTGAACCGCTCCACCTCCCTCCAGCAGTCCAGCGGCCGGCGGTCGTTCTCGCGCAGGCATCGCACGACGTCGCCGCGCGCCGCCTCGACGGCCTCGGGCGTCTCGCGCACGCCCTTCCTCTGCTCCAGCTTCGCCCGCAGCGCCCGCACCTCCCCGGACACCTCGTGCCGCGTCACGGACGGCTGCTTGTTGCTGTCGTTGTCGGGGCTGGAGGCCAGCTTGTCGGTGAGCTCCCTGAGCCGCTTGTCCTCCTGCTGCTGCAGCTTGCGCAGCTCTGCGGCGACGCGGGCCTGGACCTGGAGCTCGGCCAGCTGGGCGCGGGACGCGTCGGTCTGTCGGTTCCTCGTGGGTCAGTTTTTGGGCTGTCCGACATACAACTTGCTCAGGTGGGTTGGGTTATGTGGCCTCTGCTCCGGGGGAGGGGATTGACGCACCTCTGTGCTCGACTGCAGCGACTCGACCATCTCCTGTGATACGCTGCTGGGTGATGACCTGGAGATCCCGCACCGTCGTCAGTAACCGCGCATCGGTCAAGTAAAAAGACATGGACTAGTGCCAGGCAGGCGGGCGAGCTCACCCCTTCCACACGTGTGGCGGCTGGGTGCCGGACGGTTTGGACGAGTTCGCGCCCATCTTGCTGCTCGTCAATGGCTGTCTTGGGGAGGGCAGTCTGCGCGTTCGTCGAGGCGGTTTGGCTCTCCGGCTTGGGCGCTGCGGCGGCGTATCACTTAGCAAATTTCGGAATGACGTCTCGCTGACCCCAACCCTGAAGCTCTGGGAGCGGGAGAGGTGGTCGGCTCAATGGGAGCGGCCCCGACCAGGGTTAAACCCTGATATGCCATGTCAGGACAGCCTGAGATACTCATTGTTGGATTCTTAGATGATCACATTGCGTGTGCCCAAGTCCAGGCTTTCTTATGAAAGCACTCAGGGCAAGATTTGCGATGTTTCTTGGACATGACGGAGACCTTCGTTCATCATGAAGAAACTTCTACTTCGGCAGCAAGTGAGAATGGCTTCGTGCAAGAGGCGGAATGTCACCGTGGTACACGCTACACTTGTACGCACTCAATGAAACAATCCTGTTATGAAAGTTTGCATGGACCCGAAAGATTGTCTGTGTGACTTGGCCGTATATAGACTACCGTAGCTCCCTTCCCTGGGATGAAGTGCTGAGGGAATAGCCTCTTCCTTAACTGCAGGATGGCCACCGTCTAGAATAATTTTTGAAGGGTTTCATACCTTTAATGAGTCAGTGCCTGAGAATTTCTCCGGGATCAACACCAGCATCCATCTTGCAGTGCCTCGGTCCAGCAGCGCAGCAGCTGCCAACCCGGAGAGCTGGTAAATTGTGAGGGAGATTGTGCTGCAAAATATGAGGGCTATGTAGGTGGCGGCTATATGATCTGCCGCCAGCCTCGGTAGCATCCGAGCTTTATTCTGGAGCGGTAAATGATCATCTACAAGGAGTTAGGGAATGACAAAATCACAACGTGGGAGTGCCAAGAGACGAAAACGTGAGATCTCGTCGCTTAATCATAAGATCTCTGTCAAAGCGAGGCTCTGTGGCCAGCATCTCGGGTCCAGCAGCGACCTGGCAGTGTCGACTATTGGCCGAGAACGCGTTGACGTTCCCTGTTTGGCAGGTAATCCGGGCTCTCGCCCATCCTCTTTATTTTTCTTTTTCAAGATTTGCTTTCGCATGGCAGGGCCTTATCGCCAGCAGGCCTGTAGCCTGGCAGGCCTGGCCGGCCCTGCCAAGGGGGTTGTGCAGGGTTCGGGGCCGTTGGCCAGGGGTGGACGGGGCGGGAGGCTCTCAGCGAGATTAAATTGAGGCAGTCCTTAGATTATGAGAAGCACTCAACCTGAAGATACGAAGTGGGGATCTGCAGGCCTGACTGCGTTTGACAGACTGCTCATACCCTGCCATGCGGAGCCTCCATCCCGCGCAGCATGGCCCAGGGAACGCAAGAACGTGGCATTGGAAAGATTGAGCAGTGGGCTGGCCTCAATGCGGCTGGATGGTGCCAAAAAGAGCCAAGGCGCCTGTCAAGACCTCATATCTTGGGAGGATTGCGGCCCTGCGATGTTGGATCTTGGGTTGCTTCTTCGTAGCTTCGTATTCCGAGCTTGCCGAGAGCTGGCCCAACCCCCACCGTCGCTGGGCCGCTGGCTGGGCGGCTTCCTTCCGAAAAAGGACCACGGCGAGGGAGCACCAAGCGCCTTGGGGTCATCCGGGGCCATCTCGCTTGGTCTGAGGTCCTGCACAAGGGGCAGCCGGACTGCGAAGGATGGCACGCAAGCAGGGCAGAGCATGGCAGAGGCATGGCAGAGACAAGGTGAGGTCGGCCGGAATAATGTCATGTTCGAGCCAAACGGAGAAATACAGACGGGGCGCGACTGTCCTTCATCAAGCCCCGTTGTGCCACCGCGACGGATCTTGCGCACCTGGGCAGGCAGAGTCGCAACACCGTCGCCTGATGATAGCCATCTGCCGCGATCCTGGAGGCTGGTGCAGAGGACTCTCTGCGTATCGTGTTGCCCAGTCTCCGCGTGGTCCCGCGTTTTGGGGATATCAAGGGGGTCCTCCGCCGAGTCCCAAGGATTCGGTGAGGTTGAGGTGGGTGCGGGGAGTGACACAACGTGGTGTTGTTTCCATCTGATCTTTGCAGATCGGCGGTAGTAAACAAGTCAAGAGATCATATGTTTCGACCGGTTGTTTCTGTCAGTTGGCTCTGTTCTGTTCTAGCTTGGTGATGGCGCCCTGGTGATAAATGTTTGAGGTTTCGTTGGCGGCCCCCTTTTTCCTGCAAGGCAACCTCGGACCCCTGACCCCGGCCAGGGGCTGAGCCGCCTTGATTGGCTCTGCTGAGTCGCCGTCGAGCTGCCGTGTCCGACTGACAAGCGATGCCAGCCAATGCCTTGGAGGCTGCCAGGGCATAACCAGCTTGCGCATCCCTACTGCGTGGTATTGATCGTCCCGTCGATGCGAATGCTGCTCAACGACTCGCCGAGACGCACGCCGGGACAGCTGGGATGGGTTCGTCCAAGGCCTCAGTGCAGCTGGATCCATAGGCCGTCGAGAGCTCTGCGGCCGTGTCAGAAAAGCCCCGAGGTGCCTGCAGAGACTCCAGACTCCAGAGGGCTCCGGAGGGGCGAGGGGCAGAGAGGGGATCGCAGCAGGCACAGGGACAAGGGGCAGATTGTCTGTGCAGGAAACAGGCACAACGCAGCACACCGTGCCGTGGTACCTCCGTACCTCCCGTAAAGCCCCCCGTTACACAGCCAGCGTCCGCAGCTGCACTAACATGCGAGGGACAGGTTCACTCACCGTCGGGACTCCACCGAGCATGGGTGCGGACCAGTCCTTGCCTCTTCCATCTCGTCTCCCTTGACGCCGTCGTCCTTTTCGCCGCCCACTGGCAGGGCCTGCATGGTCCATCTGGTCCATCTGGTCCATTTGGCCCATCTGGCCCATACGGTCCTGGCGGTACATTTGCTCTCCAGCACTGCACAGCTCAGGCCCGGCTTGGTCTACTGACTTTGGGTGCATCTCGGGTGACGCCGAGTGGAAAACTGCCCACCTGTTGGTACCCCTGGCCTCCCAGCTTCTTCATCTATTCTTGTTCTTAACCCACGGCGATCCCCTCGTCTTCCTTGCCCTCCCCGAGCAAGCCTCTCTTTCGCTTTTGATTCTGTGGACCTCTGGTCAGTTCGATTCTCGTGTGTGGCCCTGCTCTGCTGTGCTCTGCTGTGTCCCGTTTTGCGAAGCGATATCATTGGTGGCACGTCCAATCTTCTCTCAATACACGCGCGCGCACACACACATTTGATCTGTTGATCTGGATCATCTTCAACCCCCCCATCCCTTCTTCGACCAAAAAAAGCAAGACTTGGCCTGAGCTCTGTTGATCTTCGCTGGACGGTGGATAACTTGCCCCTTGTCTTGGACGGCCATCCGAATCTTCCCTCACCCTGTCAATTGTCGTCGACTCATTTGGCAACCGTTCACCCTTTTACTCACTCAACCACTCCAACTCACCCGTCAACCACCATCACGCTGCCTCACCAGCCCCAACTTGCTCGTCGTTTGCGGCGGTTACACTCGTTCGACGTCAAGTCATCAAAACACACCAGCCATTCACTGCTCCCGCGGTGCTAGCTTTTCACTCGCTCATTCGAAAACCCGCCCATATTTGTCTTTGGAAGGAGAACCTGCGGCTTGCGACTGCCGACCGCGCCTGTCTGAAAACCCGCCGATTGTCTACACCTTCACCCGCTGTTCATCTACAGCGTCACGCCACGGCAAGGCCCACTTTCACAGGCGAGCCACTCTCCAAGACGACATTCATATCAACTCAATATCGGCCCCCCGCGCTGATTTGAGCAATCACGGTCCTTTCTGCCACACCTGCACTGCCAGCAATCAACCATCTTATCCGCAGGCCCGGACCACCTAGCCACTCATTGACCGTGACGGCCTTGGCATCTCGACACCAATATCCACCGCCGCCTCGCCCAGCCTACCAACGGCCTCGACTTCCGATCTGACTGCTCTGTCCTGCTTGCTCCGGTACTCACAAAGGGTGACTCGACTCCTTGTCCCAGTGGGCTGACTTTCGATATTGTCTTGTCGCCCTCGTACGAGACAGTCGCCACAAAGGACCATCCCAACCCTATTGTGCCCCCCTCCTCTTTGTCCCCATTCATAATGCTATTGTCCGCCACTCCGTCTCAAAGACAATAGCCCTTCTTGAATCGGGAGGCTCTAGGCAGGGACGTTTCACGCGGATCTTGCTATAGATTCGGAGCACCACCCCGTTTGCCTCGAGGACTGGACGGACAAGGCTCGAATCTCTCTCTCATAAACAACCCGAATTTCATCTGTCTCACCACCCTACACACCTAACAAAGATGGAATTCCATCGGCGCAGGTTCGCCGCCCTCGCCCACATGGACCCCACACCCTCTCTCTTCTCCCGGGAGGCGGAAGCCGCCTCGACCGACAGCGATGACCCGCTGTCAACGATCTCTCCGTATGCCCATGGCCTCAACGGTGTCAACCAGGTTAACAACCTGGTCTTTGTGGACATGCTGTGGTGGACACTGGGCATCTTCGGTTTCACGATCCTGGCCGTCAGGATATTCCAGGTCGTCTGGGGCCACATCCGCCAGGTCTCTGCAATGTCGGTCCAGGGTGACAGGCAAACTTATTGGAAGTATGCCCAGTCACATTGGATGCCCAGCTTCAAGAAGGACTTCATCTACGCACCGCTATGGGGCAAGCGACACAACCGGGAGATCCGACTCTCCAAGGCCATGAACATGGGCACTCTGCCCTCGAGGCTGCACTTCATCCTCCTCTTCATCTACACAGTCAGCAACCTGGTCTACATGTTCTACCTGAACTGGTCCAATGAAAACAAGTACGCGCTGTGTGCTGAGATCCGAGGACGGTCAGGAACCCTCGGCGCCGTCAACATGGTCCCTCTGATCATTTTTGCCGGACGCAACAACCCCATGATCTCATGGCTCAAGATCAGCTTCGACACCTACAACCTCTTCCACCGGTGGCTCGGTCGTCTGTCAGTTGTCGAGATCATCATTCACTTCCTGGTCTGGGCCATTGTGCAAATGGCCGCTACTGGGTGGTCGGGTCTGATGGATCGCTGCCTGTATGACCCGTTCATCGCGTCTGGGACTGCAGGTACCTGGGCGCTGCTCATCCTGCTCATCCTGTCCTTCTCGCCTATCCGCCATGCCTTCTACGAAACCTTCCTTAACACACATATCATCCTCGCCTTCATCACCTTCGTGTGCACGCTGGTTCACTGCCTGACGCCCACCGAGATCCCCACCGGTCTTCCCCAGCTTCCTTGGGTCATTGCAATCTTCGCCATCTGGATGTTCGACCGCCTGGCCCGTATGATCCGCCTCACCTACTGCAACTGGTCCCACCGGGGATTCACCGAGGCAATTGTCGAGCCGATGCCTGGCGAGTGCACCCGAGTCACCATGCACCTGCCTCGCCACGTCGAGATCAAGCCCGGCTCGCACGCCTATATTCGATTTGCGGGGATCAAGCCTTGGGAGAACCACCCCTTCTCCATTGCATGGGTCGAGCACCACGCAGAGGAGCTGCCCTTGGACGAGAAGGAGCCTATGATTCTGAGGAGGAACACAACCACATCGGTTTCATTCGTCATCGGTGCCCAGACCGGCCTCACTCGAGACCTCTACAACAGGGCGGCCGACGCCGGCAGCCGCGCAATCAAGATGAGGGCCGCCTTCGAGGGCCCATACGGTGGTCACCACGATTTGGACAGCTACGGACATGCCGTCCTGGTTGCTGGTGCGACTGGTATCACACACCAGCTCAGCTACCTGAGGCCACTCATCGAGGGGTTCAACAACGGCAGCGTCGCCACTCGTCGCATCACATTGATCTGGATCGTTCGCGACTACGAATCGCTCGAATGGATCAGGCCCTGGATGGACGAAGTGCTCAGGATGCCGAATCGTAAGGAGATTCTGACCATCAAGCTCTTCATCACGAGACCAAAGAACAGCAAGGAGATCGTCTCCGCCAGCACAACCGTGCAGATGTTCCCCGGCCGGCCCAACGTCCCGCTCCTGATCCGCAAGGAAGTTCATGAGCAAATGGGCGCCATGGCCGTGACCGTCTGTGGTCCTGGCGCGCTGGCTGACGACGTCAGATCCGGCGTGCGCCAGGTGCAGGATGAGAACACCGTCGTCGACTTTTTCGAGGAAAGTTTTACCTGGTAAATCCGTGTACAAGTCTCTTTTCCGGAACAGTCACGATACCATGGTTTACGATTTACGGCCTGATCGACGGGGGGTTCTCTTCTTCTAACATCTTTATGACCGGTACCCAGCACCGTCATCTTGGTGGACTTTTTTGGTGATCCGGATTTTTTGGTGGTCTACAGCCTTGCTGCGTTTTCTGTCTATATTTTGCATTTCACACACACATCTGGCTGAGGGAGGAAGAATCGAGGAAGCTGAAGCGGCAGCTAGTTGAGCACGGGAGGGCAATCTTCAGTCTCACACATATCGAGGAGGTGTCATCACAGCCATTCGCGAATATCCCCAGATGCATTGCGCTTGGAGTTATGGAAGGTCTGTTCATTTTGGCCAAGAAGGAAGGAGCCTTAGAGGAGATAGAAGGCATTCGCCTGTACATAGCCAGTCACGCTGTACGCAGCTCGTATATATCCATCAGGGGCACATCATTTTGGTTGTCCCTGTAATACTACTTCTCTTGAAGTTCACCATAACTTTTGACCTCTTCCTCGCTTGCTCCCACCGTGATCACGATGATGCTTCCCGAAATGTCTACTGCCTCGTCCGTCTGTTTGTTTTGTCTAACCTCACATGCAGTCAAGGTGTGAGGTCGGTACAGCGGCCCGCCGTTACTCAGCCGCCTTCGTCATGTGTCCGAGGCCTGGCGACCGAGCCGCCCTAGATCCCGCTTGGCTGGGTATGGCAAGCTTGCTTTTTCGTGGGCCGTCGACCTGCGACCTCAAATTGGTTCATAGTGCACCACCCATTCCCCCTCTTGCCACACACGTACTGCAGCTTTAGAGATGCATGCAGTCGGCCCGGTGGCCACGAGGACGTGACCGCCCAGGCGGGGGAGGTCATGACACGCGGAGGGGCAGGGTGAGATTCCCTCATCTCATCCCTCCTTATCTTCTCACTTCCCTTGGAATTTGCCGGTCGCACGATGCTGCTGACGTTATGGCGCGATTGCGCATTTGGAGACGAGAGAAGCTACGTACCTAGGTACTAAGTAGTAGGGGGCCGGGGGGTTCCTGGGCCCGTCTGTTCTCGCGCGGGAGGATCGTGGGCTTGGCGTAATACCAGGCAAGCTCCCAAGCCGCGCTTGCTGGAAATGAGGTCTTTCCATAAGCGTCAAATAGGGGTGGGGGTTTCTTGGTAGATTTTCTGTCTCGCGGTGTGGCTTGCGGGTCTAGGAAACTTCTTTAGGACGGTCACTTGGCATAGTGTTGGAGATCTCGAGATTGTATCATCATCATCGTCATGCTGCATAATTTCCATTGTCTACTTGACGAGTTGAGTCCTTGAGTGCTTTCAAAGACAACCCCCCTCGACAGAGTGTGTGAGTAACTTGTCTCCCGGAGATAGTCAATCCGTCAGGCATGGGAGCCTCAATCTAGGCTATACACGTATCGAATCCAATCCCGGTAGCACCTTGTGGAACCTGTGTACCAAATTTACTCATCTGCCCAATGTAACAATACCACGCAACCTTGAATTGTTCTCTCGAGGGCACGGACAAAAGATCGCGATTTCCATGTGCAATCAAGACGCGGCACGAAGACAATGGAGAGCGCAACAAGCGCGGTAACCGTTGCAACTATCTACGCCGCCGGATCATCTTCCGCCGCTGCTTCGAGGCCGTTCGCGTCTTCCCGCAGCTTGGCTTCCTTTTCCAGCCTTTCCTCTCTCTCGTACCGGCCTTCACTCGCTGGGTCGAAATACGCTGACCGATATCTCTCGTTAGCACATGCAGGTCCAAGGCCGTAATCGGTGAGTAGCAATGATGTAGTGGTACCTACGTTTCTCCCCAAAGACAGTCGTCCTGATCCCTTTCCTGTTGCCCTCATAGCGGCCTGGGATGACTCGATGTACCGCACATCTGTGGCTTGGGCATCAGCACGATAACAACACTCAGCTCCCAGAGATTATACCTCCCTACCTGTTGTCCCACATAGCCACGCTACCTACGGCCCACTTCCAGCGGACATAGTGGTCATCCGCAGCGTGGATGTGGTAGGCAAAGAAGTCAAGCAGCTTGTCGGACTCGACCTTGTTCAGCTCGGCGAACCCCGTTACAAAGCCCGGGTTGACATTGAGCGCCTTGAGCCCGGTGACGGGGTGAGTGCGGACGGCCGGGTGATGAGAATCGACCGGGGCGCGGTTCGGTCCCGTGCCCCAGAGGTCGAGAATGGTGTCGTACTGCAGGCGCGAGGTGTGCACCGCATGCAGGCCGTCGACGAAGCGGCGCATCGCGGGGGACAGCGCGTCGTAAGCCCGTAGGCCGAGACCCAGGCGGTGTCGCCGCCGACGAGCGGATGCTCCTCCATGCGAAGCATCGAGTACGACGGCGGGTTGACCTCAAAGGAGGTGTCGGCATGGAAGTCGCCCGAGGGCCAGGGCGTGTATTTGAGCAGCTCGCGGTGGTTCTCGCGGCTGCCCCGGATGACGACGTGCCTGGCGTCCTTCTGCGCTGGGTGGCGGTCCAGCGTCCCGTAGTGCTCGAACAGCTCGACCTGCTGCTCCGTCGTCAGGTCCTGGTCGCGGAAGAAGACGACGCTGCGCTCGTTCACCAGCAGGGCCAGCTCGTCCAGCTGTTGGCCGCTGAGCTGGGAGAGCTGGATGCCCTCCAGCACGGTGCCGATCGACTCGGTCAGGTCGACGCGGTTGGCTGCCGAGAGGAGAGCCTTCTTCTCCGGGTCGGCATACGCAGCCCTGTCCCTGCCCGGGTCAAACTCCTGGCGCGGTGGCTCAGGAGGGACCCAGTCCTTAATCTTGGGTGAGAAGTTGGGATGGAGGGTGATTGGGAACCCCGAGTCTGGGGAGACGTGCTTCCTTGACTCCAAATTCGCCATGACGACTACTCATTCCATGAAGCGATATCTCGTCAGTGAAGTAAAACCTAGACAGCCTAAAGCAGTCTTCATCAGAAGCGACTTCGTCGTATTATCTGTTCGCCTTCAAATTGTCTACGTCAGATCTCCAATCCCCTCGCAGGCGAGGTGTTGAGCTATGGCGCCATTAGGAGTGTTGATGAGAAAGCCAACCCCGCAACTTTCCATTCGTTGATGGGTACCACTGGGACAGTGTCGCATGTGCTTAATGGTTCTGCTCCAGCCGTAGAAGGATCCTAGGTTTATACGGTAAGTCACAATCTTCAGAACTCGGGCGGATACGTTATCAACTTCCTCAACCACACGGTTGTGCCGGGCAACGGACATTTACTTTTACAAGCAGCTCGAGAGCCGGACTACTTCAGTACCGATTGCTTCAGGCCCCAAGGAGACTGAAGAGCATAAGGCAGAAATCGAATTGCTATTCAAAGGTTCAAGACTTTGGAAATGATTCTCGCGGGTTGCAATTTAGTTTGCATGGGCTGTCTTGAACTCGGCGCTACGGAGACTGGCTTTTTGGATGGATAACATCAAATAACACCCATTTCTGAAAGAACTCGTGCTTCAAGACATACATTTCTTCAACTCTGCGCGGCTTATAGGCTATTCTCAGTTGATACGAATAAGATCTGCAAGCATTTTCTCTGCTTTCAACATCCAGCTCTCTTTCCTAAAATCAATCCTGCCCCATTGCTACTACTTGATAACGACGAAATTCTATAGACGTCTCGTAAACCAAATGTGGGTTCTCTCTTCTTTCAAGCCCGCACCACCAAAAGAGATCATGGGGACTGAGTCTGGCGGCGAAGCCAGTCACACCCCTACCAAAGAGCAGTCAACCAGCCCTGGGAACGAAGACTCGGCCACACAACCATGCGGCAAGGAGACACATGCGAGCACAGCATGTAGCGGATTGCTGTTCGTGAGAACTTGCGGGATGCAGCAACAGCATTTACTGGACAGTCGTAACCTTTGATAGGCGCTGGGAATCAAGTGCCCCATAAAACATAATTTCCTGAAGACTCAAGTTTGCCGTTCACATACTTACATATAAGTATCTGTGCATACTTGAACTTGTGCTCTCCAGAACTATCCTTGATTCATTCATATTGACTTGTCCGGTGTCGTCTCACTGGTTCGCCCCCGTGGAGTCACGCTGTATCGTGACTTGGCTTGTCATTCCCCAGCTCAACTGTTCAAGAGGTGGGTGGATGATGCAAGAGCCATACAAAGTGTGAATCCATGGCAAATCTTATTTCCTTTCTTTACTGGTTCATCTGCCAATCCCACCTCACCATCGCATCAACCCGTCGCAAGCAAGCAGACCAATCCCCTCGGCAACAGTCATCAGAACAAGCACTCACATCATATCTACACTCCGAGAAGCTATCAAAGATGCAGCCCAACATCGCAAAGATCGTCCTCTTCATAGCCATAGGCATGACCAACATTGTCTTTGCCGACTACCGCTGCTGCAAGAAGCAAACCTGCACCGAGTGCTCCGTTCCCGTCACCAGCTGCAACAGCTGCATCAACGTGAGTCTCGCCCGGTAACTCCATTTTGAAGATATCGTCTGCAGGTTTCGCCAAATATTTATGAAGACTGATCGTATCTTCTCTCCACAGCACCTCCCCTATCAGTACTGCTGCCCGGCGTAGATGCTTGGGAAACACGTCTTCATTCCCCGATGAAGGTCATCATCTTAAAAATTTTTGATAGGAGGGCACCTTTTTGGACTTGGCCGGGCTGAGGTCGAGATATAAGCGAGCAAACGGGACTTCAGGAGGGGAAATGACGGATATCACTACCTACGTAGGGAATAAACATCAAAATTCTCACGGATCCCCGTACATGATTGCTATCATCTGTGAACGAATGGCTTGCTTCTTGCGAATGGAACTTGTGACACATTACTCGTTTCTTATAACGGTCGGAACTCCGGGTTGAGGCGATGTAATTTGGAGATTGTCAATTACTGAATGCAAGACTTGGAATGTACCTCCTGCTTAGAGGTCAGTATCATCGATTTATGGACCATCACTGAAGGTTCCCTCAGGGACGTGTATATCGGGATATATAAGGATCTGGTTCATTGAACTGTCCAGGTCTACAACAAGCAATTCGGGCACCTCTTGAAGCAGTTGGAAACATGGTCAGATCTTTGCCTCGGAATGCACGTTGCAATGAATACTGTTCAAATCCAATGACTTTTTGGCCGCACTAGAACTGAATATGCTCTGCCTCGGGCAGTGGATGCTAGCAGGACATTGAAGCTGCCCTCTGCACTGGCTCCTGACAAAGAACAAGTTGTGATGAGAACAATCCACTTAAGTCACTGAACAAACAATGGAATTGTCTGCAGAGAGGCATTGTTCAAAGGACTCAAGTCTGTTCCCGATTTATTTAAACAAGAATGCAAGCCATGATGATCTATCTGACCTTGAAACTTTTCCCGGGTTTGGCACCACCAAGTCGAAAACGAGAGTAACTACCTTCCCGGCACTGTAACTCCCTTGAAGCGAACGACACAACATGTGTAGCGCTATGAAGAAAGTCGGGCACGACGAAGCCCTTGCAGACCGAGAGTTCGGCCCTGGTCTCCAAACTGGTCCCCTTTCAGGAGGCATGGCCATCGGCATCGTTCTCTCTTTCGCAGACTCTCCTAGGGCAGGGCAGCCACGTTGCGACAAGTTTCTCGCCCACCTTATGGAAGGGCACATGAAAGAAACTTTCGAATATCTACAGGAGCAGGTGGAAGAAGCCAAGCGCAAACACCGCGTAAGAAAGACCGAGGTCTGGTTGTGCTATCGCGACGTCTCTAGCCTGTGGGATGACAAGGAGATGATTTGGAACTCCCAGATGATCTACGCCGAGTACAAACTGGTTGAGAGCTTCATCGAAATGACCAAGGGTCTCAGCAGCTTTGTGCAGCTCCACGCTTACCATGTCAGTCGGGAGCCGGACATGTCTATCACGAAAGATGGCAGAATTCGGATCCGGAAGTTGGAAAAGCACGCTGGTATCCATCCCCATCACTAAGTCAGCGAAAGACTGGTGAAATCTAACGCTACGTATCCATAGATTTCATATAACTAAATGACAGCGTATTTTATAAGATTTGAATGTTCTGAAATTGCCCAAGGGAGTGCTGGCTTTGAGATCATCCTTGTACAAATGTCAAGGAATGCTGTGGTGATCCTAGAATATGGTGTAATTGCAGAAAGCTGAGATGTCATAAAACTCGAATGGTTGTATGGTTGTATGGTATGTAAGTGGTTCAAATGCGCCATCTAAGGTGGGGAGCAGACGTCCTTGCTTCGAGAGAAGACTCTGCCCACTGCAATACACAAGTCGAAGGACCACTGCGGGTTTGAGCTGGCCATTGTGCGATCCCATAACCTACATGGAGAGATATAGACGAGACCTCAGATTCGGCTGCCAGTGAAGTATCGTAGTGGAAGCAAGTGTAGAAAGTATAATAGCACTACTTCAACACTCATGCGCCTGAACAGCGGCCATGAGTGGTATATGTCGATGACAAACAACTAAGGTGTGGACTGTGGACCTTCCAGCCTTGTGCCTCCTGGTCTATGCCCTCACAGTGAGTGTGAGCTGCGTGGCGCCAATGGTAAGGCGACGCCGCATCAGCTGTGATACCGAGCCTGTTTTATTCTCCCACCAAGTTAGCGGCTCTACGGTCTCTTACTCGAGCCAGATTCTTCGCATGGCATGGTCACTTAGCCTGACCTCGGATATGTTCCAGACCGGCCGTAATCTGATGTGCTCAGAGATACCTCGAAGTTGCATGATACGTTTGACAGCATCAGCATATCATGATGCGGCGCTCTGATCTTGACACTTGGCCGCGTAAGCTTTTCCATTCTACCCTGATTGCCAGTCTCAGCTGGCCTGTTAGAACAAGCATCACCTTCTTAATAAGATAGCGGCGAAGACAAAGGCAGGGCGAATCAGCGGCGATCGGCAGGTAGGAACCGTAAAAAGCTTGATATAAGCCACACATGAGCGGAATATGCGGGTCAGATGCCACCGGGCCTCCCTCCCTCGGACATTTGCTTCTGTCGCCTCGCGTTCCGGGAACTCAAAGGCCGTCAAATGCTGTCAGCTCTCTTAGCGAACAACAGTACCATCCTTCCGGTTCGACCATGCCTTGCCCTTGGCTGCGGTTCCGAGGTTCATGTATGCAGTAGCCTTCCTATGGCGTTTCACCAAGCGAAGCGGTGTGCCTGTAGAGGATGATGAGACTCTGAGAAGATGACCGTCCGGATTGTATCACCACCGTGCCTCCTCGGGCCAGTGGGGGGTTATTTTTGAACTGGCTTTGCTGCCATGGCGGAACTCTGGCGTGTGGAAGGCGATGTCTCTTGCATGCGACAGGCATATACCCTCAGGTCGACCTCTGACTGTTAATTACACCTTGTGCAAACTGGCCCGAATCGTCAACAGCTCTGCATGTGATGGACTTTTCTCGCGGGAGCGAATGGTCTTATCCTCTGCTCAACCTCGTCTCGGAGCCGTGAGCCAGCAATGGGAACGTATTACATTGCTTTGGAGTTGCACGCCAGACAAAGCACAGAGGCCAGTGACTCAGGCCAGAACGGCGGCCGTAGTGCTCAACTGGAGCCTCCCCAGGCTAGGTAGCAGGCCTGCAGCTGTCGTGCTCAGCCCAGTCCAGGGCCCTGGGCGAACACGACATCGCTCGCGGATGACCAACTTGGGCCTTTGCATCCACTGAGCAGCACATGTTGATGCAGGCAGACGAGGGAGTGGTATAGCTTCGTGCAGATCGCTGCCATGTGCGAGATCGTGCCACCGGACTGGGCTTTGAACGAGGGCAGGCATGCGGTGCAGTAAGTAATGATTATGCCGCAGCTCACACACACACCCCGCCGTGTGGCGAGACCTCGATCGCCGCGGTCGCTGTTACTCATCTCAACCACCCGCTCGGCTCGCCTTCCTTCCCAGCACAACGACCGACAGTCATCAATGGGAAATTGATAAATGACAGTAGGCACGCGCAGTCGGCTTGCCTTGCCTGGCAAGTAGCCCAATCAGCAGCCCGAACACGAAGGCGCAGACGCAGGCGCAGGCGCAGACGCGGACGCAGTTGCCGTCTCCTCAGGCGGGCCGGCCTCGCTGTTTGGTCTTACCCCAGCAGCTTCCTCAACGGTCTCCATAGCCCGACCTCTGATGTGACCACTTCCCACCAACACCCGGATTTTGAAATGGCAGACACCGTCATTCTCGGCGCTGGCATAATTGGGGTGTCCACGGCATACTACCTCTCCAGGCACCAACCTGGCAACACCATCCACCTCGTCGAACCCTCCCCGGAGCTCTTCGCCTCGGCATCCGGCTATGCAGGTGGTTTCCTAGCAAGGGACTGGTTTGGCACCGGCGTTTCCTCCCTGGCCGCCCTGAGCTTCGACGAGCACAAGCGACTGGCGGACCTTCACGATGGTGCCTCCCAATGGGGCTACTCCCGGAGCACCTCCCTCAGCTACACTGCTGCCTCCCAGATCCGCGGGAAGAAAAGCCAGAGGGGAGAGGACTGGCTGCGCTATGGAACAAGTAGGGCCGACGCCGCTTCTGGCTTTGCGAGTAACGGCTCCGACGGCCATAGTGGACTGCCACCATGGCTGCGACGCGAGGATGGCGACACAGTACGGCCAATAGGCGATGACAGAACCACTGCCCAGGTCGACCCGTTTCAGCTGTGTCACTTCCTGCTCAAGCAATGTCTCGAGAATGGCGTTCAGCTCTCCCAGCACGCCAAGGCCACCGCCATCATGAAGGACGTTCGGGACGAGCTCTCCAGCATCAGGATTGCCGATATGCAATCGTCCTCGGAGACCGATGTTCCCTGCACTAGGCTGATTATCACGGCTGGTGCGTGGTCACCACAGGTATTCAAAGAGGTCAGCTCCCGGAGACTACTTCCACCTTTCATTCAACATGTTCCTAGCCTTACTTGCCATCCTGCAACTTGCCTTGGTTGTGTGCATCTCTTCATCGGGGTTGCAACACCAAGATCAGTCCATGAGCTGGCAGTTTGGTGTCTTGGTCACGTCCAGTACAGTTCCACGGCATAATCCTTCAAAAGCTGACTCCATACTTTTGGATAGCTATTCTCCAAATCACAGAGCGAACTGCCCATTTCTAGCCTGGCAGGCCATTCGTTAGTCCTCAAGTCACCCCGGTGGACCGCAGAGATGGAGAACCGCGGATGCCATGCTCTCTATGCGACGAGCAAGACAGGCTTCTCGCCCGAGATATTCTCACGTATTGGGGGCCAGATTTACGTTGCTGGTCTGAATACGGACGCCATTCCCCTGCCAAGACTGGCGACAGAGAAACCAATCTCCAGCGAAGCTATCAACGAGCTTAAGAAAGTGGCTGTCAAGCTCCTCGGCCCAGAGGGCGGCACGGTCGATGATCTCGAGGTTGTGAGGGAGGGGCTTTGTTTCCGGCCAGTCACGCCCTACGGCACCCCTATCATCTCGAGGATCGACGACGAGCACCTGGAGGAAGGCATCGCGACGCGCCCTGATACTAAAGGCGGCGTGTTCCTGGCTGCAGGTCACGGCCCGTGGGGTATTTCACTCAGTCTGGGCACTGGAAAAGTGCTCGCAGAGATGGCACAAGGGCGGCGCATTAGCGCTGATGTGAGTAGTCTGGTGTTGTGGTGACACTGCATGTTTCCTTCTGCCACTGCCGTGGTTGTCATGAAGACAGATCGCTGCCCTTCTACAAAGCTCATTGGATATCTGGCCTGCCTGACCGGACGATAATAGCAGCATTTTAATGGTTCCTGGATAGGATTCAGGCATTTTCACAAGAATGGCTTCATAAATGGCTGTGGAAGATTGAGGAGTCAGCCCCCTTTACGTATGCTCCAAGGATTGGGGCTAAATACAGCACACTGTATCTTTTGTTACTCTGACACTTCTGCGAGATGCGTTAGAATTTATGAGGTGACAGCTTCGTGCCTGGCGATCCAGCGCCATCTGCAGCCTGCGCTTCTGCACTCTTTGGTAGCATCGATGAGGTGAGGTCAAAAATAAGGTGAGGTGAGGTTGATGGACGGGAACGGGGATCGTCGTCACGGATGATTCCGAGACGGCGTTGGCTGAAACCTAATCAAGGGCTAGACTGGCCTGTGAGAAAGCCGCAGACTGCCATGCTGTGTGATACGCGAGAGAGAAGCTCTCTGGCTATCTGGTATGGACCAGGTGATCGAGACAAAGCCGGCATGGGTGGCGGAGAACCTGGCCTGCCTATCAGGGAAGACGGATGGAAACAGATGTGAAGGTTCAGAGAGGACCCAGAACGGCGGCAGCGATCCAGTCTGTCGGAGCTGGCCTACCCACTCAGGCGCAAGATCAATGTGACTGTGACCGGCCTGGCACCTGCGACTGGGAGGGGACACAGATGTCGGTCGCTGAAAGGTGCTCGCCTACCATGCATATCGTCACGTCGCATGGCCCTCGCTCAGGTACCTACCTACCTTTGCAATGCCGTTGCCAACAACGGCCAAGATGGAGCAGTTCCAAGGCTTGATGCAAAGTCAATGCTCAGGCGCGTATTCTCTCTTCACGATCGTTCGACATATGACTGCGGTCATGCCATGGTCGGTTCGGGGGTACGAAGTAGACGCGGATGGAGCTGGGCGGGCGGCATCGTCAAGTCCCTCAGCGAATGCTACCGATGCCGAATCGAGATGTGAGGGCCAAGGAGCGCAACAGGGGGACAGGGCTTTGGGAGTACGGGACGCAGAGCAAGTTGGCCCACCCTGCAGCGCCAAGGACCAATCAGCCAACATACATAGCCGCCCGCATTTAAGTTCCGATGCACTCGACTGCCATTGATCCAATTGCTCGTCGACCATCACCAACAGGGCACCGTGAGATTGCATCCCACCATCCCGCCTAACCGTCCTCGGCGCCCGTGGCCCCCAATGCGACCAAGACAGCCTTGGACCTGCTGTACCGAGATGGGCCAGAATGCCTGAGATGCGCAATGGGCATGGTGGGTGGGGTTGGTTGCACTTGCTCCCTGTCCCACCGCAGCGCCCGGGAGAGCCAAGCACCACCTCTCCTCACCTGGCCCAGATATCATCTCTTCCCCATTGTCACCGACGGCGAATCACTGACCGCAGAGAGGGGTCATGAAAGCTTTGCGGGCGACAAAACCGAGGCCAACTCTGCTTCCGTGCTGGACTAAGTGGCGCTATTGGCCCTTGGAAACCTCCACACGGCAAATCTCTCACTCCCTCTCATGTTCGACTGAGGTCGACATCTTGGATTGTTACCGGGTCACGGTCCTGCGAGAGATCCACGCACCATCTACGGAGCACAGCGGCCGCCCACACACCCGCGGAGACCACTCTCCTTGTCCGTGTGGACCACTGGGGGCCTGCGTATTATCACTTCGCAGAATTGGTGTCTCCCGAGGGAGAGCACCGTCTTCGTCGACACATATACGCGTTCTGGGTTTCTGTCGCACCATCAAGCGACCAGAAGCGGGTGTGATCGCATCGCTTCGTCTCACTGGTCGACACCTGGAGGACTTGTTGGTTCTCTCCGTCTCCTGGATAAAAGCACGGCAAACAACAAGCTTCCGTACTGGGCCATCGATCCGTCTGTGTGATAGTGCGCTGCCCGGCCCGCTTGCATCGAGAACCACATAATCTGCATGCACTTCCCTGCCGAATTGATCGATGCTTGCCCACTCCCAGGGTCCACACCTACGACATCCTTCACAACCATTCTTTCATCCAGTCACCCAGCCAGTCAGTCCGTCAGGTGTGGCCGACGACTCTTTTCTTCGGCTCGCCTGCCCTGTTCTTCCCCACGCATGGCCCGTCGTGTGTGACATGCATTGGCGGGGAACAGGCCAGAACCAACGACCAGCCAATATTAAAGTCTGGTCTACCGCTGGGCCTCCCTAGCTCTTCACGTCTTGTCGTCCGACCCTGAGCTCACTTCCTCCAGGCAATACCCTGCCTTTTCAAGTCATCGGCCCGCGTGGGTTGACATTTCGGATCCTCGTGCGAGATCTACTACGACTGCGCTACCGCACGCCAACATCTCATCCCCCAAGTAGCTCCGTCCCCGGCGGCTATTGAACTGCAGGACACTTTGCCAACGCCTGCTCGATATCAATCTAACCCTTCGTGTTGGGACTGCATACGGTGACCCAATTCCGATCGACCACGCTACGCACGCCGCAACCCCTTGACGCCCGGGATTGTTCAACCGTCATATATCGGCGGCCCTCCCGCAACTGACTGCCGGATCTCCTTGTATTAACCTGGATCTGGCTGTAGTCCAGTCTATCTATACTGCCACAGATCCTGCTGTCTACAGTGACACAACTAAGGGAAGGTTTTGGCACCTCCGCCGCCGGCCTGTCTTACCTTTCAGTCTTACCTCGCTGTCTTCCATCCTTACGCGGGCAACTTTGTGGTACTCGCGTGTATGGATACAATTCTCCTTTATTCTGGGACAACCACAACACGCCAATATCCTCGAGGATAGGCCGTCACCCATCGAAAGGTCCATGTTAACCACTCAACGTCATTGCGCGTAGTCGCATTGTACGCACACCGGCACCTCGCACACAGCTGGACTGCCCTCAACGTGTCAACCATGGCTTCGGTAATACACCCCGCCGTTCGCGAGGCCGCATCGTCTGCCACACGAAGATTAGGAGAGCTTCTCAAGCGGATCAACATCCCGCTGACGACGACAAGTCCACCGGGCTTGGTGCAAGCGAACACGGTCGATCCCTGGACCAAGGCTGGGAAGTATGGACTGGGATGGACGTACTTCTCGGTAGCTCTGATGATGTCGGTCGTGGTCGTCAGAGTGTGGCATTTCTGGCAAGACAAGATCAGGCAAGCCATCTACAAGCAAGAAGTCGAGCAATATTACCAGAACCTTTACAACCCGGAGACTGAGTGGGGCCAAACTACTGCGCAGTCTGGGCAACTCACCGGGCAACCAGTCACGGCGCGGCACTTCTTCCCCGAGGAAGAGAAGGCCGAAACGGCCTTTCGTCCCAAATCCAACATGTCTTCCATTGGCTTTGTCAACGACACTCTGGCCCTATTCCGTTGGACATTTTACAGACCGATCCCGGATATCAGGTGGCGGAAACACAGATTCACCTTCTCATCCCTGTCAGTGTTGACGGTCGGCTTCGTTGCCTTGGTGTTTGTCTCCTTGTACTGCTTCCTCCAGCAACCGCTGTACTGGGCCAGCATTCGATATGGCTCACCACCGCTCGCCATTCGAGCCGGCATGATCGCGCAGGCCATGACCCCGTGGATCATTGCCACGAGCATGAAGGCGAATATTTTGAGCCTCATCACGGGCATCGCCGCCGACCGCCTCAACGTGTTCCATCGTTGGGCGGGCTACTTGTGCCTTTTCCTGTCTCTGGTTCACATGATCCCATTCTTCATCCAGCCGGTATGGGAGGATGGTGGAATGACGGTGTTCAACAAGCTGTTTCCCCCTGGGAGTGGCATCATCTACGGCAGTGGCATAGCCTGTTTTGTTCCTCTTTGCTGGCTGTGTGTGCTCTCCCTCCCGGTGTTGAGACGACACCTGTACGAACTCTTCTCGATTCTTCATGCTCCCGTTGGGTACATATACATCGGCCTCCTGTTCTGGCACACCAAAAACTTTCTGATGTCATGGGACTACCTATACGCGTCCATCGCCATCGTTGTGATTTGCAACATGTGGCGGTTTTGTAAGCTGAACTGGACCAAGCCGTGGAGAATGGCGTTCCTGGTCGGGGACGAGGCCGCCATCCAGATTATGACGGAGAACACCATCAAAATCACCATTCCAACCCAGCTGAGGTGGTCACCAGGCCAATATTTCTACCTGCGCATGCCGGGCATCTCGTTGCTCGAGAACCACCCATTCACGGTAACATCTTTGTGCAGCGAGGATTTTCCATCAGAATACGGCGAACAGTACCGAGACTGTGTGCTGGTGTTTCGACCATACGGTGGATTTACGAAGAAGGTACTCGAAACTGCGATAGAGAAGGGACCGTTCCACACATATCGCGCTTTTCTGGACGGACCGTACGGAGGTATGCGCCGGGATCTTGCGGCGTTTGATACCTGCATCCTGATCGCAGGAGGAAGTGGTATCACATCGCTGATGTCGCAATTGCTCAACTTGATCAAGCGGATGCGAGACGGGAAGGCCATTACCAAGAAGATTGTCGTGGTATGGTCCTTGAAGCGACTTGAGGCCATGGACTGGTTTCGTGAGGAGCTGCGCATTTGCCGCGAAGCCGCGCCGCCAGACAGTGTGACGTGCAAGTTCTTCGTGACGGCTGCAACTAGGAACTCACATGGCGGTGTAGTTGGTGCGAACGCTCGCGCGCCTCGGCCGATATCGAACATGTTTCATGACAGGCTGGACGGCTTCGTCGCGGGGATCGCCTCGAAGCGCAACTCAGCACTGATCGCGGATGTCTCTCAAGGCGATCCAGCCAGAGAGGCGGAGCTGAGAGCAGAGCAGCAGGATCGGTTCACCGCGCTGCCTCAGCAGAAGTACCTGCAGCCACATAACATCCCGCCGCCCCCACCGAACCCACCACCGAACAATCGACAATCATACACGGACGATGCTCTGCGACGCCTCGAGGGCAACGACGACAAACCAGACGCAGGAGACACCAAGGATAGCGCCGCTGAGCTGCCCAACGACAAGGGCAAGCAGAAGGACTTCCACTTCCCTCCCTTAAAGCCTAAGGCGGACGGTCCATATTTCAATTATGCCCCGCCCAACTCGCCGGGCAACAAGCGATTCAGCCAGCTCCTTGAGCCCCCACAGACCGGATCGCACCCCGAGTCGACCCAGCAGTCGTCAGACATCCCTCGGGCACCCGATGTGCCCGAGCTGGCGCACCTCCGCACCGATGTCGGCGCCCTGAGCCGGCCGCGGCCGACGAGCACGTTTGGCCCGCCATCCGGGTTCGAGTTTGGGTTCCCCGAGACGCCGACCGAGTTCCAGAAGAGCCTGATGCGGTTCGCGTTCCCGGTGCCGCACGAGATCGACGGGGGCTGGAGCGTCGAGTACGGGAGGCCGGACCTCGGGTACATGCTCAAGGAGTGGGCGACGGGCGGGAGCGACGGGCGGGGCATCCTAGGCCGGAGGACGGCCGTGTTCGTGTGTGGCCCGCCGAGCATGCGTGTGGGCGTTGCAACCACCGTGGCCAGACTCCAGGCCGAGATCTGGGGCGACCCCATGCTGGAGGAGATCTACTTGCACGCGGAGAACTATGCCTTGTGAGAGGCCTTTTGAGACCAGTGAGAATAGGAGGACGAGGCAGCAGCAGTATGAGCGAAGGATGACAAGAGCGCGCTACGGCCGAGCACGACACGAGATACCACTTTCCCCCTTTTCTTTTGAGTCTATTGTACTATATTATCATGATGAGGCACGACATGGGACGGAAGATACCAGAGCAGGAGACTGCTCGCTGTCGAGACTGGCTGGGTTGGGCTGGGTTCGGTTGGGCTGGGCTCGGAAAGCGGGATGGCCTATGCCAGACATATATATATCTAATGCCCACAAAAGGGGACACTAGCGTTTCTGTCACCTATACGTACGCATGTACGGGAGATGGATGCATTTTACATAATATTAAACAATGAATATACAACAGATGTACTTGCAGCTTCGATTACCGTTACATGTGAATGCGCCCGCTCGAGCGAAAAGCCCCGGACGTGGTGGGCCCGGATCTGGATCTGGTTGCTTTTTGTGAGATCTTGTTGACTGAACCCATCAGATCCAACCTCGAGAACATTCTAGCTGGCTGGGGAATATGTGAAGCATGAATTTTTCCTTTGCCCTTTTCCGAAGTGTCTCGATGTCGCGCTCACCGTAAGAGCATGTGGGACACGTCCCCCGGATCGGATCGAATCGAATCGTGGAAGAAAATCAGAAAGAAAAAAGACAGCTCACCGCACAGCTGCAGGTTGCGGCGCCAGCCCACTGAGGCTCGGGGCTCAGACCGCCTGCAGCCCGGTGTGCCACAGCAGGTCTCTCTCGTCGCTGATCGCGGCAGCCAAGCTAAGGTAAGGCTAGTCTAGCCTGCCGTGGGTGGTGGCGGTGGTCGTCGATCAAAACGGTGGGGACCGTTGGATGGACCGTTCATGCCGCCGGGTCAGTCAGTACTTGTAATAATGAAGGTACCTGGGTACCGCGGGATGGTGGTGGTGGTGGTGGTGGTGGTAGTGTTGGTAAACATAGACGTCACCTGGGTCAAAGTCCAAGGCCACCTGAACAAGCCTTTTTTGTCCTTGTCCTCGAAAGCATCCTTCTCGGGGTGGACGGATGGATTGTTATGCCACGCCTCCCCATTCCTACGAAACGACGACACCTCTTCTTCTCCTCATCATGTAATAATTGCATACCTAGCAGAGACACATATACATCCATACACACGTACACTGCTTGCCACGATCCTCTGCTTCTCTGCTGCTCCACTACTCGACCCTATTGCTGAGTTGTTTCAACGCTATCAGGAGACAGCTCCACTCCGCCTGGGCCCCGGGAGCTCCTGAGCTGTGTCGCCATCCTGTCAGACACCCGCAGGTGCCAGCTACTCCACACGGCGTCCGCACCAGCCAAGCGCCACTATCCCCATCTCGTGTGCCCCGATAGTGCTGGGCGTGTTCCCGGTGCTCCAAACTGCGGACGAACGTGCTGCAATGCGGGCGATCTGCAGCTAATATCGTATCAGACGATTCAAATCGAATAGTAAACAAAAAAGTTTGTCTTTGAGACGCACGCCCCTCCTGTCCCTCTCCTCACTGCTGCTGCTACTGCGAATAATCTCGTCCGCCATGACGACCGTCCAGCACCAGCCCGTCGCCAACCGGCCACCGTCGCCTTCGCCGTCCCAGCTCCCGCCCGTGCCCGCCTCACCAACATACTCGTACGCGTCAACCGCGAACCAGGCCTCGGCAAACATGAACATCTCGAGCTTCAACCTGCCACTGCCCCCGCCACCCCCGGCAGTGCAGGCCGTCCTCACAAAGTCAGACCTCGCCGCCAGCCAGAAGTCATATGCCGACCTGCTCTCCACCGCAAAGACATACCGCTTAGCCCTCGCTGCTCTGTCCAACGCCGCCTCCTCCTTCGGTTCTGCCCTGGAGTCATGCGCCCGCCTGAAGGAAGCCACCTCCGACTCGATACATCTGGGCAACGCCCCGACCACTGCCGTGACCTCTAACAGCGGCTGCACCGCAGACAGTCTGCTGGCCGCCGCAGGTGTGCACCACCTTATCGCCAACCACGAGCACATCCTGTCCGAGACGGTATATAGGAGCTTCGAGGTGCCGCTCCTCCACGAGCTGGACAAGTGGCGGCGGGATGTTGAGGACGAGGAGGCCACTTACCTGGCGGCGGTCAAGCGCCAGTCGCAGGAGATCCGCCGCCTCGAGAAGGAGGGCATGAAGCTGCACCGCCAGCGCGGGCCCAGGGATGTCTCCAAGTTCCGCGGCCACCTCGTCGAGCTGACCACTAAGCTGGACGGCCTGACTAGCATGCACGCCGAACACAGCCGCACCCTGCTGCGCGAGAGCCAGGACACGAGCGTCAAGATCCTGGAGTCGAGCTGCAGCCTCGTCCGCGCCGAGGTCGACATATTCGAGTCCCTCGCGCGCAAGGGCTGGTCCGGTGGCGGGTTGGACGAGCTGTTGGAGAAGGGCACCGACCTCTTCGCCGCCGAACCAGCCGCCGCCGAGTCTGAGGCTGACACGAGCAAGCTCTTCAGCATCCTGCCGCCCAAGAGCATCCTTGCCGACACAGCGTCCGACTCGGGCATGGGGCTGGCGAGGGCGATGGGCGGTGTTGGCGGCCGGAAGGGCCACGAGAGGGCAGACAGCCTCGGTGTCGTGTCCGAGCCGTACCAGAGTTTGGCCGGCGCGGTCACTAGCCCCGACTTCATGGCGGTGCCCGACACCGACAACATTAGCATCTTCTCGGCCGACTTTGCCAGCAACGGCAGGCCCAGGATGACGCGGCCCTTCTCGCCGCAACCGGTGAGGGTCAACCCGGAGGAGGTGATGGGCGGTACCGACGACCAGTTCCAGGGCGGTGCCAGCTCGAACGTGACGAGTGACGACGACGAGCCCCCATCCCCTGCCACGATACGCAACGGCGGAAGGTCCGCATCTGCCGACGGATTCCGCATGCGCTCCTCGCACGCGGACTTGTCGCTGCCTATGAGCGGCGATGAGGACGAGCACCCCTGGGGCAGCAAGAGGATCTCGTCGGCCGCGTCGGACCCAGACGAGAGGGAACGGAGGTGGAATGCTGCCGACGACGGGATGGAATAGATTTGTGAATTCAGACCCCCTCTTTCGTGGGGAGGGCCGGCGGTACCAGTCGTTCATTCAGGTTAACAAGCTAGGCGTCACGGTTTGGTATAGAAGCATTGGTGTTTTGGGTCTTGTGGTGAAATTACAGGGCGCTGTCCTCTCGTGGTATTCTCTTCCCTTTTCCTTCAGATAGGTACATGATACATAAGACGGTTGTATAAACCTTTTTTCGATGTTTCACCCACGCACGCCACGCGCCAGACCTCGCAGGAACGCCTATGCCAAAGACGCTATATGCATTATCATCCAAATTGCCTGCCATCTTTCAATCCCACAGGCCAAAGGGCACGACATCCTCGCGGAAGCGTTCTTGAGCTGTGCCTCGCGCCCCGATCCGTAGACCTCCCCTGTTGTAGAGAGTCCCCCCTCCCGTAATGCAGTCGAGCCCCAACCAGCCTGGCTCTTTCAACAAGACCAACAGACTTGCCATTCCAGTTTTCCTTCCCAAATCTCCCACGAATTTCCCCTCAGTCATCTTTGTCGGGGCTGACAATTTCGCCTCCGAAAAGGCGGAACATCAGATCCAGCCAGCAGATGAGTTTCCAGTAGAGCGACGCGTTGACCCAGTCGAACTCGCCCTCCTGTGTGCGCGGAACCTCGTTCCCGATCATGGACCCGCTGAACCACTTGATGAAGGGGATGCGGCCCAGAAGCCGCTGGGCGTACGACTGCTGCGGCCGAAGCGCCTGCTCGGCTGGTAGAAGCACAACCCTCCGCGCAGTGGGTATCCTCCTACAAAACACGCTGTTCTCGGGGTTTGCTGCTGCTGCTCTTCCTGGAAGCTGGAGCTGGTCCTGCGCCGCCGTGGGCCCCGTCACCGTGTTGGAGGTTGACGAGGAGCCGTTGATGGTGCCGCTCTCGACGGTGCGGCTGCTCGCCTGGGACTGGGGCGGCGACATGTCCACGTCCATCGCGCCGTCGCCGGCGACGACCTCGGATGGAAGCCCGCCGCCTGGGAACGTGGGCCGCAGCTCGCCGGCGGTCCTGTTGCCGCCGTGGCCGGCGCGTCTCCAGGGGGCGGGTACCTCGTCGCCGAGGGCCGCGGTGGTGGCGTCGGGGACGGGCTCGTCGCGCAGGGGCGGCAGGCCGCGGTAGGGCTCCGCGTAGACGAGGTGGCCCAGGATGGCCTGGGGGCTCGAGAACAGGGCCGCCTCGGCCGCCTGACTCGACTCGAACGTCACCTTGACCCAGTGCGAGCCACCGTCGGCCCGGTTCACCTTTGCCCGCTCCTCCGGGGTCAGGGCGCGCCGCCGCGAGTAGGCCGGGTCGCGCAGTTCCGACTTGTACCGCCGGATCTCGAAGGGCGGGTCCCGGGGGTAGTCCTCGCAGATGCGCCCCGCGAGCTGCTCGTAGTGGTTGACGGCCGCGTACTGCTGGTCGGCGGTCTTGTAGCCGCGGAGGATGACCTCGGTTGGCACGTTGGGGATGTTGCGGGCCGTCGCGGGCGTGGCCGCCGTCGCGGAGTCGTCTGCTAGGTCTTTGGTCGAGGTCGACGGTGGTATGAGGGGCTGGACGGTGGAGGCTCTTCGCTGTCGTGGGGTTGCTGAGGAGGGCTCTTCTGCCGCATCGCCGCCCTGTGAGGACTGCTGCTCGAAGAAGGCGGCAAAGACCTTGCCGGCTGACTGTATCGTGGGGTCCTCGCGCCTCGCTGGGGTGGCTGTCTTTGATCTGGAGCGTCGCGTCGACTTGCCAAAGGCCCCTGTCTCGGGCACTCCTCGTCTTGCTCGAACATTCGTGGGATTGCCGTCTTGTCTGGAGGGGATATTGTCAGCTGCGAATGTTTGAGACAGTAAAGAGGCAAGGGTGTCAATGGACATACTGTGGCCATATCATCGCGTATGGCCTCTGGACGCCATCCTCGCCTATGTACTGCTCCTCGTCGGGGACATTGTGTAGGATGAGAGGCGCCATGCTGTGCTGCTACACAGTCCTCGAGTCCGGTCGGGCTAGGTATGGCGAGTCTGGCCTCAGCGTGATTACAAGGAGCGAACGGAGATGCCCTGGTGTGGAAAAGGTATCAGGGAGAAGGTATTTGGAGCTGGGTGGAAGGTTGGATGGGATTCCTTGCCGTTTCGAGGCGGCTCAAGTTGGCACTCGGGCATGCGACGCGATTGAAATTCTGCCTCTGGTGTCTGGCTCTGCCCAGCAACAGGTGGCTACCGAACAGGGGGCCCTGCCAGGCAGGGGTTCATGCCTACCTACCAAGCTCTTCCCTGTCGCCTAGGCCTTATCGATAGCCGCAGCCTGGCCATTCATTCTGACCATGGCCAGCTAGAAGTAAGGCTACAGCTCATGTGTGGGTCCACCACCGTACTGTACAGCACATATCTACCTACTGTGCCGGGTACTGGCCGTACTGATTGCCCTGCTTGACTTACACATACACATGCACACCCAAACCAACTTCCTTTCCATTTCATCGGAATACAAGCTGCTGCTCAACTCTATCTTTGTAGCACCCATCCCATCTCATCTCACTTCGCCCTCAACTCTGTGCCCATCTCCCTGGCCAACAGCCCGCACAAAGTCTCGGCTGTCATGGATGGTGAGCCGAGCTACACCGTCTACATCCGGCTGCCCTTTCCCCGAGGCGACTTTGTCGATCCGCCGCCTGTGAGTGACCCGAGCCTGTGCCGGCATATTCCATCACCAATACTGATCAACGTTCCTCTCCATCAGGTAAGGTGGGATGCCTCAAAAGATGAATCCCTGTGGAAAATTCTCTCAGGTGTTGCAAAAACCGAGATCGATTGTGAGTTGTCCTGCCTGGTTTGGTGGTATTTCTTGGCCTTGAACCAATCATCTGCTAACCTGGGCTCATTTCAGGGGTTGAGTTGTAAGTCACAAGTCCATCAGACCAAAGCCCATGAATGCCACCACGTTCTTCCTGCGTTTTGAAAGCCCAACTCACACCCGTTTCTTTGTGCTCCTGAAGAGCTGCTAGGTTCGAAGTCACAGTGGACTTTCTGCTCCAGCAAGTCACCTACCTCACCGAACGCCATGCCTCACAGGTTCGAGCCCAGATGCGCAAGGCCACCGCCGCGGCGAGGAGCTCAGCTGCGCCATCACCCGTCCCCGGCTCTGACTCAAACGCTGCCCTCGAGGCAATGAGGAGAACCGGCTCCTCTCAAGGAGCATACGGCCACGCGAGAGCCCCTTCGTCCCTTTCCGTCCGGAAGGACTCGCCCATGCCAAAGAACGACGGCGGCGCCCCTGAAACTCCCAGGGTAGGCACTTCGGCAGCTGGGTCCGCTGGCTTTGGCGCTCCTGGTCGGCCTCAGGCATCACGTAACTCGTCCTCGGGCACAACAGCACAAGTTGGCAGTACAGGTAGCACAGCGGGATCGTTAAGAACCAGACCGGGAGCGGTGCCGACTTCGCCTCGCTCACAAAACAGACAGCGCCTGCCTTCTCTGCCTACCGTGCCATCTTCAGTGGCGAACCCTGCTGGCATGGAACCTACTGCGCCGCAAGCTATCGACCCGCCCTCCCCCGGCCCGGCCGACTCGCCCTCTGCCACATCTTCGGCCTCGTCCAGCCCCGCACAATCGCGGATTATCCGGCGACCTCCTCGCTTTCAACAGAAACAACAGGATCACGGTGGTGTTGGATCTGCATTTGTTGATGATGAAGACGACGACGAAGCAGAGCCTGCATTTTTGCCTTTCAGGGCGAAGGCTTCCACGTCCATCGAAGCTGGAGGCAGTGGTGGCGACGGCAGCGGCCAGTACACTGACCCCAGCGCCACATTACGAGGGGACCCTCGTGATTTTGCTTCCAATGCCGCGAGGCGATTACAGAATGTCACCGGCTCTGACCAGGGCAAGGGAAAGGGGAAAGAGAGGGAGCGTACACTTCAAAAGTCGTCTAATTCTGATTCGTCGGAGAATTCGGCGGCCTTCATGTCCAAGCCGTCATCCAGTGGTCGCAGACATCCTTCGGGGCCGCTATCACCACGCAGAACGGCCGAATTGAAGCAGAAGGGTTACTCGAGAGAGGGAAGTGACGGCACGCCGAGCATGGGCAGCAGCTTTAGTGACCTGGACGGTAAGCCTACTGCAAGAAACTCATACCTCCCACGATGCTAACCTCGCCCTCGCAGATGCTTCAGTGACCCAGTCAGCCTTGGAGGAAGCGCTGGCTAGCAAGATGCAGGGCGGAAATACTATTGGCAGTACAATTAGCAATGTCTTTAGGAGTCGATATCTGCCCAAGTAAGACGCCAAGCCCATGTCTCCCAAATGCCACACCACATCGACTACGACATGCCATGGTGTTGCGATGGAGGTGCAAGAAGTGGACTGTTTCCTGCTCTTTGCTAGGAATTGTGTAGAACAGGAAAGTGGCTGCTGTCTCGTCTTCTGTTGGATACTCCTGTGTACAAACAAGTGCATCTCGACTTGAATCATGCAGGGCTTGAAAATGCCACTGGATGACAATCTCATTCGATCACATATATCGCTGCTCAAGGTGACTCGACCAACCTTGGAAATGTGCCAGAAAACAATGAAGCCCCTCATTCGAGGCCCGTCATGGAGTCTAGCGGCCCCGCCGGCCATTCTGAAACCTTGCGGCCCTTTGAGTTTGCAGTGTTATTTCCCGACGCTGGCACTGTCTTGCTTGTCCTGCGCTAGTATGAAGTATGGGGTTGTGGGTAGGAACAAACCAATCGTGGACACTGTATTCTGAAGCCTGCAGATATTCCTTGCGCTGCCGAGGTTCTCGGACCCAGATGGCAAAGGAAGGATTTCAGTCTCGAATGTTTTTGAAAGACACACAAATGAAGAATTCGGGCTGTTGATCAGGATTTGTGAGGTGATTTTGAGGTTGCAATCATGTCCATCCCGGGATTATCAGACGCTGGAGGTTGGCCTCTATCCAACATCGCGAACATCCAGACTGTGGCCTGGCTGGGCGTGGCTTGGCTGGCCTATCAGTTCCTCAAGGCACTCTACAATGTGTCTCCCTTCCATCCCCTCAGCCACATCCCAGGCCCAAAGCTGGCAGCAGCAACCTATTTGCCCGAGTTCTACTATGATGTGGTCAAGTTTGGGCGGTACACCCGCGAGATACGGGAGATGCACAAGAAATACGGGCCTCTGGTCCGAATCAACCCTTACGAGATCCACTGCAGCGACGTCAACTTCAGCGATGAGATATATGCCGTTGGCGGTCGCAAGCGCGACAAGCCATCGCATCAGGTCGATGGGACAGTGTAAGTTTTCTTTTCTGCCTCGTTCCACTCGCAAGCTGTACCTGCGTCCGTGTCTTACAAAGCTCCCGTGTAGGATTAACTTGTCTGAATTCGGCACGATTGATCACGACCTCCACCGGGTGAGGCGTGCCCCTGTGGCCAAGTTCTTCTCGCGCGGCAATGTCGCGAAGCTGGAGGGCGAGATCAAGGAGCACGTCCAGATGCTCTGTGACAAGCTGCTCAGGCACAACGGGAAGGAGCCCTTCGACGTCAAGACCGCGTACAGCTGCTTCACTGCTGATGTTATCTCCTGTGAGTGATCCGCCTTCGTGGCCCAAACGAAATAAGATGAAAGGATACACCATCCTTGAGAATTCTGTCAGTTTCACACAAATTACTGACCCGTTTCCGTGTAGCATACTCTTTCGGCCAGAGCTTTGGCTTCCTCGAACAAGAGGGATGGTACCCTAACTTCAAGAATCCGACAGAAGCTGCCTTGCAGACCTCGCATTTCTTCAGGTTCTTCCCCTTCTTAAAGCACCTGGACCAGCTCGCGACCTGGTTTGTGGATTATCTACCAGAGGACGTGGCCCTCTTCGTCCGGACGATGCAGATCGATATTCCAATCAGCATCAACCAGACAAGGGAGAACGTAGAGGCTGGCCTGATCAGGTCCGACAAGCGGCCAACCATCTTCGGGTCCTTGCTCGTAGAGCAGGAGCTGCAGTCCACCGAGAAGGGTACCAAAAGGCTGGCAGCTGAGGGCTTTGCCATCCTCGGCGCCGGCACCGAGACGACTGCTTCGGCCCTGGCTGTCATCACGTACCACCTGTTGACCAAGCCGCACCTGCTGGCAAAGCTGACGGCGGAGCTCGAGCAGTTCGGCGTCACCAAGTCTCCGCGGGAGCTGCCGACTTTCCCTGACCTGGAGAAACTACCCTACCTTGGCGCAGTAATCCAGGAGGGCCTTCGTCTCTCGTACGGAGTGGCTTCCCGCACCGCGCGGATCGCTACTGAGGAGGACCTGGTTTACCGAGGAGAGTGGAACAAGAAGCCCGTGGAGCATGTCATTCCGCGTGGTTATGCCGTTGGAATGTCGACTTACATCACCCACCACGACGAGACAGTCTTCCCCAAATCTGACGAATTCATCCCCGAGCGGTGGCTCGACGAGCAGAACCACCGCCGCAAGGAGGTCGAGAAAGGGCAGATGGCCTTTTCAAAAGGGTCTAGGAAGTGCCTCGCTATGAAGTAAGTCGGAACAAGCACTCCTGTCACGGCGCGATGTCGTGCTGTTGCATGTGTATATCTTTCTTTATTCGAACGGGCGCTGACAAGTAACCGACCAGCCTGGCACTCTGCGAGATCCATTTTGTCGTTGCGGCTTTGGCTATGAGAGTCTTGCCTCGCATGACACTGTTTGAGACAACGGAGGATGACGTGCTGTATGACCATGATATGTTCATACCAATGGTCAAGGCTGGAAGCAAGGGCATTCGTGTCACGGTGTCTTAATGATTCAGCATGCATAGTAAGAGGAGAGACCAAGGGATCGATTGGTCATTTGAATTGCATTATGAGCATCGGTGGCTTGGTTTGTATGGAATGAAATGAAAGACTGGGCGAATGCAATAAACTAATGGCCTTCTCGCAAATACACAACATCCAGTGGCTAATTTTATATTCCCATGGCATTAGGGATCCCGGTTCTGGGCCTCAGCTATTCGGCTGTCCTTGGATTTTCCCCCAGGTATATGCCTCGCGCCAGACTTCAAGCTGCCTACACATCACCCTAGCTCCCGGGCGCGGCCAGAGGATACCATGTGTTATACTGCCTGGGCCCTAACGTATATGCTGGGCCGAGTGCTCCTTCCCACCAGGTGCGATCTGAAGGCGCTCGTCCTTGGCTGTGGATGCGTTGAAGGAGGTTTCGTCGATGATGGCGGAACTTTGCAGATGTTGCGGCCAAGTCGTCGCTCAAGTAGGGAGACCGCGGCGTTGGTGAAGCGTAATTTTGGTCAAAAAAGCCCAACATATCCAGTCGACGCTGGTCCCACATGACAAAACCCCACTGCCTGTGCAGTGCGAGACCATCGGCCTCGTGGCGCAGGTCGTCCGGGCTCTTCTTGCCCATACTCTGGATGGAGGAGACAACTGCGAGGCAGGCATCACGGGGGCCCTCGTCGGCGTCGTGGATAGCGATCTTGCTCTTGGTCACCTCGAGGCTGGAATTGCGCCTGGTATAAAGTTCCGCAACGAGGAGGTGGTAGAAGATCGTGTCGTGCTGTTGCGGGACATAGTTTGGTCCGTACTCTGTGAACCTCATCCCTTCGATCAAACAGCACAGTCTAGTGAGGCTCCTGTCATTGAAAGCGGCCCAGATGTTGTACACGTGGTCAATGCCGGCGATCACATGAACCGAGACCCGTTTGTCCGTAGCCCAATGTTCGACGAGACTCGGCTCATACAGCTCGCATTCGTGCCACAGCATGTCATTGATCGCTGGCGTGACCAGCCTCTTCAGGAACCCGTATATGCAGTGCATCTGGATGAGCTCCACTGTATTGAAGCACTCGTTGAACTCCTGAATGAAATGATGTACGGGATCATCGAGCCAATCGAGCCAGTCACGGTGCCAGTGAGCGTCGACGTCGGAAAGGCCACGGTCTGTCTCCCAAGCCCACCGTCCCTCGAAGGAGCCGAACGCCCGACGGAAGATCTCGAAGCGGTAAAAGGCCCTCTCGATCCGCACCCGCTCCCTGAGGGTGACGGGGCGCTCCGGGAGCGTACCTGCCAGTTTCGGGTTCGACGCCGCGCATTGTTTGATGTAGATATCTGCAAGCTTGCGCACGGCCGGGTGTATCTTCTCCAGCCTGGAGACATCCCGGAAAGTGCAGTTGCTTGTGAGACATCGGTTTCTGCTGCCCGTGAAGGACAGAGCCATTTTGATGGGGATGCAAAGATCCGGGGGGAAAGGGGGGTTGTGCCTGCGGATTCTATTCGCTGTATCGACACTCCAACCCCGGCTACTGCTCTGCAGGGATTGCTCGATGTCGTTCCCGTTCCTGCCAAACAATGGTGCGAGAGGAAAGTTCACGGCGCAAGCTGCCTCTTCCAGCACGCCGGGAGCCATTCCCAGCATGTTAGTGATCAGATGCACTCTGTTTTTATTCCTGTTTAGCAGTGTTAGCAACCGGCAAACGGGCTAAAGAGAAAAGGAGAAAGGAAAAAGAGGCAGACGAGGCATCCGTGACGCGGCCGCTACATACCACAAGGAACGAAGATAGTGACATGAATGTACAGCGGCTCGAACGTGGTTATGGTCAGGGAGAAAACCGAGGATCTTGATCCACACCTCGACTGGAAAGGCTGGCAGAGAACACCGGGCAGGGCTGTTTGTTTCCAGTTCCACATTCTCTCTTCTGAAATCGCTGGCGGCTTTCAGGAGATCCGAGACCTGATCGGGGCGCTCGAGGACTTCTTCTTCGAGATCGAGGGATAACTTTTCGAGCTTTCTGGTCGTGTCGTCTATGGAGCCAAAAGACTCCATTTGGAGATTTTGGCGTTGTCCTGAGGCCATCGTGATGCCTGGCTGTTTGTGTCAGTGGGAGAAAAACGATAGTTGACCGTAAAGATAGGGTTTGAAAATCAAGGCGACATTCGAAAATTGGAAGTGCAACAATCGCGATCTTGTGGGTGGACTGGTTTCAAACTCCATTTCTTCCTTTTCTGTATTTCTGGGTTGTGCTTGTGTCAACTTGTGGTCAAGTGAGCAGTCTAGTGCGGAGTAGACGCCATAGCCCCATGGGCGGACCCATATTGATACCAGCTAGAGGTTCCCACCAGATACTTGCCCAAAGCGATATTGAGCCCAGGCAAAATTTCCTTCTTGTAGCGTCCAGATCTGCTCTCCAACATCCAGGCCAGCAGCACCAGCGGCTATGTGCACAGGCATCAGATGGTCCATCGACGGGTGTGCTTGCTTAGCATCAGGGCGGCCGCATACAGCGGCCAGCATCATCTGTCTCCGCTCCACAGGCGCCTCTACAGCCTCTTTCAGCGCATTGTCGAAGGACACAGCGTAAGGTAATGGCCGTGTTGGGTCGTCTGAAGTCATGACATCCCACATGTCTCTGAGGTTGTGCACAGACATGCCTGCGCTGATGATGACCACACCCTCGTCTCGGAGAGAAGCGACAGCCTGCCCAAGGCGGTAATGCTGGTCTGGATCCTCGGATTTGAAGAGAGACACCTGGACCAGGGGAACGTTGAGTGGGTTCTCAACCGGGTCGAATGCTGACAGTCATCAGTGCCACATTCCGACGCCATTTCGTTTCCCGTCTCATTCACACTCACCAACGTGGAATCCGGCCCAGACTCCGTGGTCCAGCCCTCGTTTGACGCCTTCGGATTTGATACCTGCTGACGACAGCAAAAGTAGTATACGGCTCGCCAGTGCTGGGTCGCCCTTGCTTGGGTATTTCGCCTCGTACATGTAGTCGGGAAAGCCGTAGAAACTGTTACTCGGTCAACTACATGTTACATATAAATGTTTATAAGGCCAAACAAACTCGTATATCAGGTCGTTCTCGATGGCATTGTTGACATGGATGAGATCGGGTTTGGCTTGCCAGTGGGCACTGAAGACGACAACGGCCTTCGGCTTGACTTTCTGGGTAATCTCCTTTCCGATGTTCTGGAGCACCGGAAACACAGCATGTTCCTTGTTGTACATCACATCTGGCTGATTCCAATGGTTGGTTTTAGTATTTATCCAGAAAACGCTGGAATTTTGTGACATACACCTCCATGACTGAAGAAATAGACGGGTGGTTTAGAGGCCATTGTCACGTTGGTGGTGGGAGGTTCGGCCTTGGATATCAGACTCGACAGAGCAGCGGCAGCCTTGGACACTGGCGAAGGCACCGGCAGCTCGGGGAGTAAGGAGGCGTAGAAGGCAGCCACCAGGGCAACAGCAATCGAAATTATCACAACGACGACCCTAAGAGGTCCTGAGGCAGCCATTGAGACGAGTTAATAGCCGGGATTAGGCTCATGATGAAGAGGGCCTTGGGCAGGTCTGAAGAGCGTTCACGCCTTATTTGTATGGGCTGAGGTCGAGATGTTTAGGTAATCCCTGGTGGGTTTCCGAGCATGCTTACAAAACGGCGGGAGGGATCAAGGAGGGAGGCTGAAAGACCCCCCACCCCTGGCCCGCAGCGTCTGCGAACAGTGGAGGACCTGAGACCCACCCACGCTGTTGGTCTGCACCTGCATACATAGAACGTCAGGGGTAGCGAAACGCAACCTCACCTCTCCGTTTGACTCCACAAAAAGTACAAGACTGAGATATCGCAACCACAAGCCGCAAGCCTCACTTGAACCAGCACACAAGGCAAGACGACTCCTCGTACGGGCTGCCAACGCTACAGACACTGTCAGAATGGCTCTGCGATACACCCAACCCCTCATATTCCCCGCTGTGAAGAGCCACACAGCCACCGTCATCTTCGCTCACGGCTTAGGTGATACCGGTCACGGCTGGGCATCTGCCGTGGAAAACTGGCGCCGACGACAACGGCTTGATGAGGTCAAGTTCATCCTGCCGCACGCGCCCACAATCCCCATCACTTGCAATGTGAGCAGATCAAACCCGTCAACCACGCGCATGAAGCGATGCTAATCTTGTCCACAGGGCGGCTTCAGGATGCCCGGTTGGTTCGACATCGTTAGTGGCCCGCGCAGGCAATCATTCGAGTGCCTCCGGCTAACAAACGCCACAGAAAGTGCTCGATGGTAGCGTCGAGTCGATGCGCGAGAACGAAGACGCCGAGGGCATCCGCACCTCGGCAGACTACCTACTGTCCCTGGTCCAGGCCGAGATCGACGCCGGAATTCCAGCAGACCGCATTGTGCTGGGCGGCTTCAGCCAGGGTGGTGCCATGTCCATATACACTGGTCTGACTGCCAAGTTCAAGTTCGCTGGAATCGCGGGGCTTTCCAGCTGGCTGCTCCTCAGCAAGACGTTCCGCGAGGTGCTGTCTGCCGGTCCGAAGATGAACGACAACACACCGATTTTGATGTGCCACGGCGACTCTGACCCTCTTGTGAGGCCTGAGCTGAACATGCTGAGCTACCAGGTCCTCAACACGATGGGCCTGAATGTGACGCGGAAGGTCTACGAGTAAGCAGCAAAATCTTGATGGAGATGCTCATGGCATAACTAATCTTGTCTCAGGGGCCTGGCTCACTCTGCCTCGTTGGAGGAGTTGGATGATGTGGAGGCTTTCCTGAAAGAGAGACTGCCTGCCGCGGGAGACAAGGCAGGTGCAAGTGCAGACGGTGATGGCAAGTCTGAGTTGTGATAAGCTTGTGGATGAACTACAACGTCTGTCCTGGGGATGAGAGCTTGCAGTGTCTGGTTTGTGATGTTCCCAAAATCGATGGTATGGGACTCAGCAACGAAGCTTCGAGTGAAACTTGGAGAAGCGCGAATTGGCCGTTGAGCGAAACTACACACATCTAGGGAGGATAATACTGGGAGCCAAGTGAACACAGCAAGTAGCCAGCCAGGTGTTGTTCAGGCTTCAGGCGGTCAGGAACAAGGCCAAGCACCTATCCAGGTACGTAGGTACCTAATAGTAGGGACTTGAAAACTTGCAGCCCACACCTTTTCCTGTGATGTGGTTTACTAGCGTGGATTGCCAATATCTTCCAACCTTCCTGTTGCCCTGTGCCGTTTCCAGACCGACCCCTCCTTCTTTTCATCCTCACACTCTACCTCGAGAAACACCCGTTGCCTTCGACTGGCAGTTGATGACCATCGCCGTTTCGATACACCGGCGCATCACATTCTCTACAGACCTTCAAATCCTTCTTGTAAGTCGAAGTCATCACCGAGTTCTTTCAACATCATCGTTGTCGGCCCTTTACATCGACGCGTCCTTGAGCAGCACCATCTCCACCTCCAACGCGCGTTTGCCCTTCCACGTCTCACCACCCATACAACTTTTCAACCAAGTCTAACTTGATCGACCACTCATCATCCTCCGCTCCCTCGTCATCTACAATCCTCGAGCATACTTTTCTTCCAAAATATTCTCTAGGCCGTGCCAGCTAAATTGTCTTTTCACAACAGCCCTTTCAGAAGAATCCACCAAGATGGCGAGCGCCAAGGAATCTACAGCCCTGAACGAGGCCCAGACCAACTTCTTGGCCCTCTTGATGAGAAACATCAAGAGTAAGCCTGACATTGACGTAAGCTATCCCTTCCAACAATCGCCTTCCTTCATTTTCTGGGAACCTTAGTCTGACTTCATTTCGCTTTCCCTGTCAAAAGTTTGACGCCGTTGCCGCGGAGCTTGGAATCACCCCCAAGTCCACCAGAGAGCGCTTCCGTCTGCTTTCGATCAAGATGGGCTGGAAGGACGGTCCCGCCACCCCGAAGAAGCCCACGGGTGTCACCAAGCGGACTTCCGCTAAGCTTGGCAGCGCAAAGAAGGGTGGAAAATGCAAGGTGGAGCCCGCGACTCCCGCTGGTGGCGATGACTCCGACGCGGAGCTCAAGAAGGATGACCACTTTGACGAGAACGTCAAGGACGAGGCAGAGATCTGAATACGGACTGAAATGGGCGGATCGGATTCGAATGCTGCTCTCGATGGAGTATGAGGGCTTGCTGATGACACCGCATCTCGACTCGGAACACAAGGCGCACATACATGGACATGGACATGATTAGGCCCATTTTCTCGGGCTCTTGATACCCACATCGCGACAAATTGATATTCCAGACAGCCTCTGCTCCCATGAAACTTCGTGATCATCTACCTGTAATATTTGTGCGTGATAAATCGGTGCTCTGCTGTCTTGTGAAGCTTCAAGGCAGGCTCAAAATGAACGAGCAACTTCGCCTTCAACAGGTCCCGTTCCAAGCCAGGGCTTTCCACCCTTTGAATTGTGATCAAACATTGCTGACTGCCCAAAACGTGAGGTGCACCGGGTGCGTCCCCAGCTTCTTCTACAAGGCCATTTTCAACTTTCTCAGGCTAAGGCCTGGACACTGGCTGCTCCGTAAAAACGCATATGCGTAGCGAGAAAGATTGTCATTTAGATGAGACCATTTGACTACCAATTTAACTTCTCTTTCGGGGACTGGAAGATCAGAAACGAATTTCAAGCGCCCAAGCTCGCAGTCACCACGACCGCGATCAACGGAAATGGTCTTCTCTTCCTGGTGACGGAGCATCTTGAATAGATAAATTCGATGGCATTTGCTAGACGCTAATTAATGGAAAGCAATTAAATATTCTTGAACTCCAAAGTCCAACCAAATCGTGACAAGGGAGTGCTTCCTTCTTGATGGGCATGAAACTGATCCAAGTACTAGGTTTGGGTAACACCTCAGTTTTCAATAGTGCTTCAACGCCTAGCCATCAAGGCCTCTCGAACTAACATCAGGCAACTGGTCACTGGCACACTCTCTTTGGGGCAGCATGGCCCAATTTCAGAGGTTATAGAAACATAGAACTTGTGACCTCATAAAGGCCATTCTCAGTGACCAACAAAGATGGCAAAAGAGCATCTCGCACTATAGTCTTTGCTTTGAATGACGATCAGGTTCACAGTTGGGCAAACCGCGAAGAAACACTTGAAACAGTGCAGACCTCCCAGGGAAAACAATACACATGAGAGGCCTTAAGGTGTCTAGGTACTATTGATAGCGTTTCCACTATTCTGGTGACCAATTTCACTAGGAAGCCTTCCAGGGGGGCCCTGCGAGAAGCTTTCACTGGTTCAAGTCGATCTTTTCGTACTTCTAGTCTATGCTGAGCTTGTTCAGATCGCGAGCTTCAAGTTCGGACCGCGATGATGCTAGCTATCGTCGCCGTTGCCTGCGGAAGCAGGCGGAAGCTTGCGGATTCTGCAGGCGGGCCACCATTTAAAAGAAATCTGGTAGAGCTCAGAACTTGACAAATCTTTCCCCTCTCAGCTAGCTCCATCTACTCAAGGGATCTTTCGTAGACAACCGTCTCGTGAGAATTCTTGTGCGCTTGACTCAAGATACGACTCTTTCTTGTTCACCCCTTCTTGTTGGTTCTTCCTGTCAAGCCCTCTGTGGTGACTCTCCTCTCGACCTCTTCCTGTTGACCCAAACCTTCGGGTACTGCCGCCCTCACAGTACCTAGGTACATAGGTACTTGCCGCCCTGCCTTCCACAGCAAGGTTGGGACGAAAGGGGTGAGCTTTGGGAAAGGGCCCGTGCGTCAGCACCCTAGGCCCTCCTCCTTCCAGCAGGAGGCACCTGCAAACGATTACCTCTTGCCTTTGGAAATTTGTTGACCGTTCGCGAATTTCTGAACATCGCGATTCCTGCAAAAAAAAAGTCGTCAACATGGCGGCAATCAACCAAGACCACAAGAAGGCCACAGACCTTCAAAAAGCGCTGGAGACCGTGAGCCTTCCTCCTTCCCATCTTGTCAATCCCAGCCAACGCGAAGTTACTGACAACAAAACAGCAGCTTCTCGGCCTCGAGAAGCTGGGCGCTCTCCCCACCACCGCCGCGGACGAGGTCCGCAACATCATCGCGGAGGGGATCGCCGACAAGTTCGGCGAGACCTATCGAACCTTCCCCTGTGCCCGCGAGGGTACCGAGATCCGTCGGGACGCAGTCCCAAAGCAGTGCTCGCTCAGAAAGAGCGTCGAGCGATTCGTTGCAGAGGCACGGTAAGTTCACCCTCCCCCTCCTTCCAGCCTGGCAGCATCGCATCCCCCTTCAGGGCGACGTTTTCTCCGTCGTCACATCCGCTACAGCCCGCTCCCCCTTCAGTTCCACCCCAAGTACGCTTGCGTACCATCTTTTCATCATCGACGGTCCAAGTGACTGTCATTTCACAAGCTCTTCGAACACTCCCTACACTTGTCTCTGTCTCCGATCTGCTGCCAGCCCACCAAGTCTCCTGAGGCTTTCACCTTGGAGTCAACAACTAACGCTTTCAACAGTTCCCCTGAGAAGGTCTCCAAGGCCAAGGGCCAGGAAAGCCAGAAGAAAGTGTGAGTCACAGTTTAGCCCATCCTTCCATACTTTTGTCCAGGCTGGAAGGCTAATGGACTGCCAAAACCAGCGTCGCCAAGACGACCACCTCGAAGGAGCGCAAAGTGCTTGCTCAAGGCAACGCGGCTCAACGTAACCTGAGATCCACCATCGGACAAGCTGCGCGAAACGAGAAGACCGCACCTCGCAAGACCGCATCGCCTGAGAAGCAGCAGCCGAAGACCTCTCCCAACCCATCCAACCCCACCAAGGATGGCACGTCCAATGACTTGCAGCAGTGAGTGACAAGCCAACCAAGCCTCCGATTCGTCTCATTCTCCATCACTAACAAAATGTGCAGGACTAGACTTGAGAGCGGAAAGAAGGCCTGGGATGTCTTGCTGGCCCAGAAGGCCGCCGGAATCAAGGCAGCTGCTCGCGCTGGCAACCAGCAGAATCCCACCACGCAGGGAGCGGGAAGCCCAATGGCTCCCGTCGCCCAGAAAGCAGGAGTCATACCGCATAAAGACGGACGGAATGCGGCTGCTGCAACTCCCAAGAACGGAACGGGTGCGCCCAAGGTAGCCACGACTCACCAGCCATCCGCGACCGCTGCTGAAACCAGCTGTGAGGCTCCTAACAGCCGCACCACTACCAAAGAGCCGGCTAAGCCAAAGTCTTCATCATCTGGAAAGGCCAGCAATGGATCCAGCGAGAACCTCATCGACTTCGGCTTTTAAAGCCTTCACGAAAACACCCTCAAATTCCATACCCACACGACCAAAGGTTGCGGCTTCTCAATCAGTCAGCAATCACTACTGAAAATCGACTCCTATCTTTGACTTGGCATTTGTTCGAGGCTTGTGGAATGCGAAAAGCGCAGCCATGGTTGGCGATTTGCCACTGGAGTACTCGCTCACGTCAGAGAAAGGGAGGAATCGCTAAACAAAATGAAAGAGGATGCGTCATTTTGATACAGCATGAAGACAACCTGGCTAGGATAATGGCAGATTGTTCGACAGCTGTGCAGGCCTAGGTTGAGGGGATTGCGCGCATGCCTCCTTGATATTTGAGATTCTGTAGAATAGAGAGACCTGACCCATTGGTCCCAATAGAACGTACCAGACCTGAAGAGTCTGCTTTGACACTTATAAATTCTTCCAAACACTTGCTGCAACATGGGTATTAAGGAATACCGATGTTGCAAGTACCTGCTGCCCAAACGATCAAGGCCACGGCTACCCACGGTTGCTCACAGCCTGAGGGAGTTGAGCGATTCGACGGTCAGCATTTGTCAAGCTGTCAGACCTGTGAAACCTCCAGTTTGCTCTCGAGAAATCTTGGTACCTTGAGTGTGTATGCATTAGAACCTACACGTCTCCTTGAGGCGAAGCAAGGTCCATCTCATGGCTTGTGTGGCCGAAGGAGAGATGCCAGGCCTCCTCTAGCTTCTCCTGCCAGTCAAAGCATGGGTAGAAGCTACCTCTATATTCAGGATCGATGTCTTTTGGAACCTCTGGCTGGCTTTTGAGGTGGTCCAGGCCCAGCAGACTCGTCGCACTCGGTCCTGTTTAACTCTCAGCACCACACGCTGTGCTTAGCTTCAGCTATCTCTCGAGCACATACGAGCTCATTCTGTACCCTCCATCAGAACAAATCCAGCTTGGATGTTATTTCGATGCAATGATCAAGATCTAGTTCTGGAACGCGGCCGGAGTGTAAGCTCTGAGGCAGCGACACCACCATGATTTTCGAACTCCACAACCGAGCTCCCTGTGAGATCTTGGCCTAATGTTGCGCAGCTCGCGAAACGAGGCTGAGCCTTCCAGAGGCCTTCAAATCCAGCGGACGCGGCTGATGAGGAGCTCCGGTAGCATTTTGACATGCCCGGGGAACATACATTCAAGGCATGGCCCCAGAATACATGGGTCATGTGTCGTGATCCGTCGCCTCGCGCGAGAGTTCACCGAGGTCACTCAAGCTTGTGGATTTAAAGGCTTCAAAATTTGGCTCGCCGCTTATTCCTCGACGCTATTCTGGACTGACTGTGACACACAGCTATTGGGGAAGATGACGGCTGCATTTGCCTCTCACCTTGACCCAAGTCTCACGGCTGCTGTTGCCGGATGTCAGTTCCTAGATTCGACAAGATTTCTGGGTCGATGAAGACCAAATGTGGCGATCGAAGGTGATAAATATTTACGTATTCGTTTGCCATCTTTGACTGGAACATGTATTTACTTCTGGCCAAGGCTGACTATCAAGTATTTGGTGCGAATTTACGGAGAGAAGATACACAACAGTACCCACCAACCGACAGAAATCCTTGAAGCTCGGCCTGTATGTGTGTCACCCACCGAGAGAGCCCTGACTGGCTAACTTTAAGTATGTTATATGAGCCACGAATGGAGTCGTTTCGTTCTTGTATAAAACAGAAGAGCGGCTGAATGCTGGAATCAAGAAATAACTGGAAATTTGCTCCTCAAGGCTGAGTGTTGGATTGGCACCTGAAGCCGCCCTGGGCTGATGCGTCCACTACCGTCCTGTTAGCTCAAACCTGAACTCTTGTCAATTACAGACTGACCTCGGCAATGACTGCTGCAACACTTGTCGGAATCTGAAATACCAGGACAGGGAGCTTTCGGGCGGGTCAGTCTTGCGTCCTAAATTTCCGCCTATGACAACTTACTTCCAGGGGCAATGCCAACCCCCTGTCCATTCTGACAAGAAGAACACTGACCACCTGCTATCTGGTCAGCTCGCTCATGAAGTCGGCTGATGAATGTCCTACCAGTGCAACGATTGGAAGCGCAGTCGAATCCGGAGCGGCAACCGTCTATGCACCAAGTGTCGGTTATCATCATAGAGCATCTTAATATGAGGCCTACCCACCACCGATAGAGCCTCGAACACATTTACGAGTTGCTTTGGGAGCCGTTAGTAACCTGATTTACGTATGGAATTTTTGCGCACTTACAGAAGCTGCATATCCCCGTGATGCATTCGTTGGCAGACTGGCATTGGACTGTCCTTGTCAGCCGGGCGGACAAGAACGGATGAGACTACGGATACCTACTGCCTGCGCCGGAAAGTTGGGCAAGGGTGGAAGCACTGAACGCGACAAGAACGAATCCGGAAAGAAGCATGGTGAAAATGTTCTAAATGTGTTTAATTATCCTTCCTGAAAACAGAAGAGTCAAAGTGCGAGACTGCCCTACTCATGAACGAGAAAAATGGGTGACTTTGGAGACAAGGGCCGTCTTTAAACAGTCTGAGATATTGATCGCGAACCTTTTCGGAAGTTTCGGAGCTTCCATGGACAAGCTAACTACACTGCCACGGACCGATCGATTCTTGGGGGGGGGGGGGCACACCGTCAAGGGGGAGCCAGCTGTAGTGAGTGGTCCAGGTGCGAGGAACTCCCGGCAATTTGCAACCTCGAGAAGGAGGTCTAGATCAGAAGGCTCATGATATCCTCGGGATTAGAAACGAGCCACAGAGAAGCTTGGCTCCAAGAAGGGATGGTGTCGTATTCCCATTTTTGCTCGAAGCTTACCTCTAACCTCTAACAGAGAGTCTTGCCTGCCAAGTCCCGCTCGACCCTCGATTTTGCATTTCCAGTCCTATATTAGCTCTCGGGCCCACCACTGGCATTGGAGGCTCCGGCTCAAGGGATTCGAATTAGCTTCGAACGAAGTGTATTGCTTAGATAGACTACTCGTGTACAAATATAGCAAAAGGGGAAAACAGGTGGCTGCGAATCTACGATATATTATAGTGTGAAACTTGATATAGTGCACATTCCAGATCGGCCCCGATCATACGGCCGTCCAATGTCAGATACTTGTCTCCCGAATGCGTTATCGTCCTTTGATGGCTTTAAAGGTTCCTCTGGTAAATCGACAACCTTGAAGTGATTAACCTCACACCATTTTGATCAGCCGCCCATTCATGAATCCTTCAAGAATTCGAGACCCGTCCCTAATTGCCTCGAGAAGTGACTTTCCTGCCTTCATTCAGGCCTTTCGGGAGCAGGCCGCAACAATATGACCTGACTCTCGTATTGTGGACGGTGCGGAAGAGCTGAAAGTCTCATATCAATGTCGACTTGATCAAACAAGAAGGACAATCTGGTTAGCTTACTCTCAAATGCTCCAAGTTCTTGTCAAACTGAGTTCGTCCAATCGGCTTGGCTGCTTCCTCAATGTCGACATGTCAACCGACGTCCTATAATATTCGCTGCTAAACTTCTCGAGGATCTAGGATTCTTCAGCGCTTCACGTAGACCGTGTCTACATGGGCTTGCATGCAGAGCGTAGCCATGATGAGCCGGATTTACTCCATTCTCCAACGATATACCAGCTGGCAGTGTCACCTTAGCCAGAAATGGCAAAGGGGGGTTCGACTGCTAAAACCCGTTCCTCCTGAACCAGTAGGGCCAGCGTGGAGGGGGCTGGAACCATTGTTCACAATTGGGGTCTGATGCAATTGCACAATTGTTACCTAGGTAGTCAAGCGAACGCGACTGAGGTGGCACAGCTGTTGGTTTTGTCTTTCTGTTGGAAGGAGACTCCGCAGTTGTCGTGCAGGACGCTTACGAGTTCCATGCGACCTGGACTGCCTCGCCTTGAATGCATGTCGACAGTGTGATCCTTCTGGTCGAATCCTGCGACTCCACGAATCCGCGGTGTGAGGCGTGGAATGCGCAAGTGACCTATCAGCTTCTACTTTGGTGCGAAAGTCGCTCACGGGGTGCTGCCAACTGGCCAGCTGCTTACAGGCTGAAGGTTTGTTTGAGACGCCGTCGAAAGATCCCCCCCCCCCCAGCATTTACCCAATCAAGACCAAGTTTGGGAGGTACGTAATTGCACTGACCTCCCTTTCGCCATACCGGCCAAGACAAGTGCGCCGACAAGGCTCTAGTCGACTAGGCACTTGCTCATGTCAGATATAGTGGGCATAAACGGCCTAGGAACCAACTAAGGAGGCCCGAGAGCTTCCCGGGCTTCCGAGATGTTGATCTCATCACCCCGACTGTGGAATAATGCATGAGATTCACCACGAACAAACTGGCACTATCAAATTGATGAACCTCAAGCCTGTTGTGCAATGTCGTTGCCCGAGTGCTGTAGGCTCTGATGACAAATTGCAACCCGGGTCCGTATAGGTTGCCCAGGACGTCGAATGAGGACGTGCGGAGGCACAGTGGGAGACTCCAAACGTTGGTTACATGAGCCAACAGTGCATGGATCTAAGACGAAGATGCGCTCAGCTGAGGCAGGGTCGCAATGCCGATTGGGCGGAGGCTGACAAAGGTATCTCACCCTAAAGTATCCGTCAGATCCTCTCCCCAAGGGTTGAAAAGGTATAATCCTCCCTTCGCTCTCCACGTCTCTCTGTGCTACAAGGAATCCCTTAATCGAACTACATTCTCTACTTCAGCTGCACCACCCGGCCCATATAATGGCGTCAAGCGACAAGACACTCATCGTCATTGGATCAGGACCTGGCATTGGTCGATCAGTAACAACGCTGTTTGCAACAAAGCGCTACAACAACGTGGCTCTCATTGCACGGCGCGCCGAGCAGCTGAAGCTCGAGCAGAAGGCTGTTGAGGAAGCCGTCGCCGGTGTCAAGGTCAAGACATACGCCGTGGACATCGTCGACAGCGAGGCTCTCCTCAAGGCGTTGGACGACATTGAGGCGCAGCTCGGCAAGCCCGAGTGCATCTTCTACAATGCCGCTCGCGTGCGGCCCTCCGAGCTGCTCACCCACGACGTCAAGGATATCGAGTATGATTTCAAGGTAAGCCTAGCACCTTTTTCTGGGCTAGTGGAGCAATTGACTTCCCAGAGAGACACGGAGGGGACTTCATTGTGCTAAGACTCGTCTCGGGCAGATCAACGTCTCGGCTCTTTACACCGTGACCCAGCGGGAAATCCCCCATCTCATCGAGCTGTCCAAGCAGGACCAGAAGGCGATGCCGTCTATCGTCGTGACCAGCTCTCTGCTGCCACAGCACCCGGTCCCCCAGTTCTTTGCGCTTTCACTGGTCAAGGCTGCTCAGCGCAACTTGGTGCAGAGCCTTTCCATGACGTATGCTTCGCAAGGTGTCCATCTGGGTCTTATAAATGTTGGAGGCCCAGTCTCGCCGGAACATGAGACTTTGAATCCCACCAACATTGCTGCGAAGGCGTGGGACTGGTTCGCAAAGTCCAAAGAGGAGCCAACCTTTGAGGTCCTGATCTGAGGCTGGGGGCCATGCTCAACTTACACAAGTAGCCAATTCGAGGTATATGAATGGGAATCTTGGTGCATTGGATCTCAGTCTCAAGGAATGGCACGAATAATCTGACAGTCTAATTTCCCGTAATTGCGGAAAATACGTGATCGGCAGTCACCAATATTACAAACCGAGGCAATCGAGCTTTCAACAGTGGCAAATGTGCAATAGTGCCGAAAAGCGGTCACCGTTTTATTGTATCTATTATGTATCAAGGCTATTGTCTCTCCCGAAACGAACATCTGCAAATTTTGACCAGTAGACAGCGTCTGACTGGGGCTAACCCAACCATGATGCGTTATTATTACATACACAACTGAACAAAGTCACAAGGAAACTAAGCAGAGAGTGCTATTGTGGTGCTAGAAAAGCTTGAAAGAGCACTTCCGCTTGTCTTTCATTCGGACCTATTGCAGCACCAAACCACCCCATAATGCTATTGTTCTTCAGAACAAAGCCTCGCGAGCGAAGGAGAATGAAATTGTGTGGATGTGTCATTCATAGTGATGACCATTATTGTTAGTATTGGAAATGTACACCGTATGGTGTTTCTACAAATATTCTCAGTCAACCCAGCTGATCGTACAATATTTCATGCCAACCCAGCCTTTGGACCCAGACCTTCGAGATTTAGATATCTCGACTCACTCGATTGGACTACACAGGTATCGAACTTCTTCAAGTGAGTCTCAACTCACCCACGAGCAAGCAGCTGGTAACCATGCGACGACCAATTGTCAAAACGCGACTAATCTTTTGGCTGTTTAACCACCAAATCACTGCCACCATCGATCAATATCTTGCTACGGGCAATTCGTGTCTGGCAGAAAATGTGGCAAACTTGGTCTATGAACAAAGAGCTGTTTGGGTCAAATATTTGTCAGAGGACCCTAATGGCAAGTATTTCAAGGTGGAGCTCTTCGATGAAGTACTGGCTCGGGTTGTTCGTCAAAAAACTGAGGCCTCACTTCCTGTAACCTACCAGCAAAACATGCTGGTGCAGCTCTGTCTTCACCTCTTTTCGTCTTCTCAGAACCCGAGAGGGTCGCTCAGTGTTCAAACACTCATCACTGAAATCGGAACCCAGTTGGTCAGCCTTCGCACTCAGCTCTTGGACTTTGTCCAAGATCATGATATCCAAGATGATGATACTGCAGGATCCGCTAACATGTCCAACACAGTTGCGAAATTCACCAATCTGGGATGTTTCCTAAGCGCTATCACTTCAGATGCGTCAATGCGCCCCGTCTATCCACTCAATGAGCACGACCTTTGGTCCTTGGGGCAGGTAGCTGTGGAACTGGTTTGTGGCATCGTCCAGGCGGATAGCGACTTCGATATCTACGACGACCTGGTTCGCCTAAAGATATTCAAGGTTTGCATCACCTTTTTCGATGAGAACAAAGAGCTTCTGTTCAAAGAGCTCTATGAGCAAGACCTGCATCTCTGTGAGCATCGGCTCTGTAGCTTTTTGGATTCGGACTGGTTGGAAGATGCAGACAGGGAATCAGAATTTCCCATTCTGGTCGTCAAAGCTGAAAATACCGTGTTAACGATCCTGAGGAATCTAGAGAAACGGTTTGGCTCCCAAAGTCTACTAACGGTCCTTGATGAGTATGGGGAAGATTGGGTCGAGTGGGCCTTGAGAAACATAAGTGAATAGGCTTCAGTGTAGAGCTCACACACCAATAACAGAGTTCTATCTTGGACTCCCGGTAGGTCACAACATGGACTTTTATACTGTTCTAGCAACCTGTCCCTTGCTGCTGGGATGTCAATTAGAGAGATGATACAATTCGTATGTTGTTGAGCTATGCAATATCATGAACTTGAATAAAAGAGAGATATTTTCAAGCTATTTGGCACACACAGTGTAATAAAGCATTCACGCCCTCTTGACCAGAACCAGCCGAACATCATCCTGCAATACTTGGCTAAGCTTATCTCACTTGAAAATCAGGCTGGCAAATGTGTTTGTGCCCTGCTAAAGATTCCTGACTAGTAGTACTGTGATTTCACCATGTCACTTCGTTTCAGTAAGCTGGTGTTTAGCAATTGATAAATGCCAACAGCAACGCACAAATAGCTCTCAGCTGCTGTTGGTAGGCAGGCAGTAGAAGTGTGTCTGTACATTGTTCCAACCTCCTGTCTGAGATGATCTCAGCATACTTGCCTATGTGGCTTCCATAGATTGGGCTTGTTGGGATAAAAACTAGTCCAAACCGATTTGTGAAGGTGACGTATTAAAGGGATTTCGCTGGAGGATTGATTTTCTTTTGGCCTTTTATAGTATATATGGTTAATTTAGGAAAGCCATATTACCTAGTATCCTCTGCTGATCCTGGGAAACTGGTGCCCTTTCTACAGATATGAGGTCTATTCTAATATGAGATGAACGTACATACCTATAATTATACTTTTGGGGCCCCAAGTAGGATCTACTCATCTCTCTATAATCCTAAAACAACTAGCGAACAGCCTCGGATGCCCAAGAAGGCCCTCGTCTATCACATCACGCTGTGCTTGTCTAGCTTGCCCCTCTCACCTTTGAGATGCTCATGTTCGTGGCCGCAACGTCTTGGGATACAACTCTCAATATACCCGAGACCCGTAAGGGCACTCACTCCATCCCAAGTGTACGTTGTGTGTGATAATTCAAAGTCTTCCCCTAGCATGGCGAAAAGGTTGTGAACAGAATATGTGGAGCAGCACCCATCGAGCGGCCAGGAACCACCACATTCCAAGAATGAGAATAGTAGGCCTGATAATGTTTTGACCTGATTATGTTTTGACAAACCGGAACATTCCCAAGCGAACGTGTGTGGCATTAGCCATACTAGTAGTAAGCTTTTGTTGTGAACGGAGACCTCATCATGCGGCCTCAGTAGAGTAGTGAGTGGTGAAGCATTGGCTGTCGCTTGTTCTGGTGGTAGAACCTGTGGATTTGTGCGGTAGGCCATGGATAGGAGGAGAGCAGAGAGATGGGTCACTTAGTTTGTTTCTATATTGGCTTGGCAAACTCATGCCTACAGTATTCCATACGTGGTTGGCTACAGGAACCAAGCAAATTTCCCCAAATACATCTGAGCCCACTGCAGCGGCAACGGTACAGATCCATGCCCAGCTCTTGTTGTTGATGCTACCCCTGGTGGTACTATAACCCCTCCTCCATATTCCCCGCTGATCCCATTTTTAAGCTCTCCCTCTCAGCAAGTCTCGGTCTACCTTGTCACGGGGCTCACAACCCAGGAGGACATCGCTTGTGAGGTAGGCAGTGACCGGAATAATAACGGCTGATAAATATATCTCTACCTCTTCGTCCCGCGCTCATGAGCATAAATTCTGAGACCATCGGACGAGGTCGCAACATTCCCGTTGCATACCCGGGCGTGAGCTCCAGGTATTAGAGAGGAGAAGTCCAAGGTAACCATAGCCCCCTCAGGCCAAGGTCAAGCTCTCATGCCCACCCGGTGCACGGTGAGGAAATGCATCGTCACAGTCCGCCAAGAGCCTTGACTAGAATAGGACGTGTAAGCTGAACCACTTTCCCGATCTGGGCGCGTGGTGAAGAGCTCCCCGTGGGCTCCTCGGAACAACGAAAAGCATTGATCGACCAAACGCTCCCCAAATCACATGGTCCGCCGACATCCAGGCCCACTTCCCCCAACACCGCATTTGTAAATTGTGCGGTCGGTCAAAAGGCCTCCTACAGAACTGCCCAATGACAACCCCGAGCGCGTCCGCTTTAGGCAACTCAAGTCCGTCCCAACGGGTTGCAGGCCTCTCCCTGTCATTCCCCAGGGGGCTGTCTTGGCTTCTCCGCACATCACCCAGCCGGGCGAGCTTACAGCGCGAGGCGCTGGTCAGGGACCCGCGATGCCAGACAGGTGCGGCGTCCGCGGGCGGAGGGTTCGTCACGCGGGAGGGTGGGTTGATGTGACACCAGCGCGGGCACGTTGGCAGACACAGGGAAGGAGGGCTGTTCATCCCGAGGTCACGCAGCTGCTGCTTGGGGCAGGATGGAGGAGACGTCACGTCCGCAAACCGTGGACCCGACTATTTCTTTGGACAGCTCCCCGGCTTGGTTGAACCTGAGCTCCTGGGGTGTCAGGAAAACCCAACCGTCTGTCGACAGCCGCTGCAATGAGGTCTTCGAGCAATCTTGTCACTGTGGCACTCGCCCTTGCGGGCGGTGTCAGAGCTGCAGAGTACAACTCCTTTGACGGCCCTGGCTTTCCCACTTGCTACGATGTCACGGCAGTGCACAACGCCACGAGTGTGGACGAGAGTGAGTTTGAGATATCCGCGTGGATGCAGTCACCCACTCAAGAGACCTTCCCGAAAGAGGCTGACCAGGAACTTTCATAGTGGTATCACTCGTCCAAGCCGCTGCCGCCTCAGGGAAACAGGTCCGCGCAGGAGGCAAGGGGCACATGTGTAAGCTACACCTCAAGCTCTTCATACTTCCTCCAGGGCTGCTTTCGTGACAAGCATGGCTCTATGAGGAAACCCTCATGGTATCACCCAGCAATAGAGTCAACTGACACAATGTATCAAAGGGTACGACACCCAGTGTGCCGACTTGCCAACTGAGATCATCCGGACAGAGCTGGTCAACAATATCTCTGGTTTCGACCTCCCAGCCGGCGCCGAATCAGGCAGCGTGATCGTCGAGGCTGGCGTGACGTTCTTCCAGCTGGCAGACTACCTGCACGCCCGCGGCGCCAACATCGGCACGGGTCTCGTTAACTGGAACATCTCCCTTGGTGGCAGTGTGGCGATGGGCGCCCACCGAACATCACTCAGAGAAGACGCTGTGGTTGTAGGTGGCGTGTTGTCCATGGACATCATCGACGGGAGCGGAAATGTCAGGACCATCGAGCGCGACGAGTCCAATGACGAGTGGCTGGCGGCATCTACCTCTCTTGGGCTCCTGGGCATAATCGCGAGGCTGAAGATGAAGATCTACCCCGAGACTGTGCTCTATGCGATGCAGAAGACGTAGGTTTCCCCGTTGTGTCACCCCTTTATACAATTGTTTGGGCTGATGAGGCAAAGGCTTGATGAGGAGGATGTCTTGAACGGCGATATTGAGGCACTCATATCACCTTACTTGACAGCAAACCTTTGGGTAAGTCGATCCGCCCCTTTGATTTAAATTAGACCCAATGCTGACAGGCCGAAAAGTGGTGTAGGTTTTCCCCCTCCTATTCAGGAGCTTTTGGATCCCCAAAGGGGTTTCTGGGGTGCATCGCCTCAGAGCCTGTAGAAGGTATTGCTGACACATGACAGGGCCTTACAAGAAGAAGTTCCACCAGCGATACTACGACGTCGTCGGCCCCAATGATGTCAACCAACACGGCCTGCAGTCGACCTTCTCCGTGACCGGGATCGAAGCCGCTGCCGCCATCTCCATCCTCGAAACAGGCAAGGCTCTCGCGACATCCAACATGCTTGCCGAGGAAATCTTCTTCGGCATTTGGGAAAAGCCCAACTTCCACACCAAGGATACTAATGAGGAGATTACTACATGGCCTGTCACAGGATATAATTGTACGTAGAAGCCTGATCGAGTTACTACACAGCATCCTCCTGAACGATTGCGGGTTTCTAACATGCCATAGACGACGTCCTCATTGGTGGCCTGTACCCGGACCAGAAAGCAGAGTGGGATTACAATCTCCGTGGCTACACCTTGGAACTGGCGTTCCCAGTGCCTCTCGCCAATAAAATGCTTAAGCGGGTTAGGGAGCTGTTCGATGCCCAGTGGAAGGAGAAGCTCATTGTGATGACCTCGACATATCGAAGCGGGTAAGAAGGACCTGGAGATTCTTGAGGCCAGCTTGAATACTGACTCGAGACCGTTACTCTCAGCATTAACATCAAGTTCGGCAAGCCACACTACGACCTCCTCGGACAGGTGACCACCAACACCTCCGATGGAGCTGACTGGAGCAAAGGGGCTATCATGTTCGACTTCCCGAGCTTCAGACCAAACACCGGTGATCACCTGCGTTTCAATGAACCATTCTGTGAGACCTCGTTGATTCTCCCCTTGCGGACACATGAACGCTGACCATCAACAGACCACAACCTATCGCAGACTCTCATCAATGAGTTCCCCTGCAGGCCTCATTGGACCAAGAACACCAGGGAAGTCCTGACGCAGGCTGTCAAGAATCTGGACCAAGACGTAAGTGTCGTGTGCTGTACAAGTTGAGCGTCCACCAGACTTTTGCTGACACAGTGACAGCATATCGCCAGGTTCAAGGCTGTGAGGGAGGACTTCGATCCGAAGGGGACATTCAGGAGTGTTGTCGGCGAGATTATTGGCGTGTACTGAGTTTTCAATTCAGCCAATAACAGATGTATATTATGGCCGACCATAGTGTTTTGAGGTCAGACCACAAGCCCCAGCTAGAGTTGGCCACGAATAAAATATTTTGGACATCATCCTGGCGTTTCCTCTTCGAAGGACGCACTGATCTTACAAAATAACCTCCAGTAGAAAATTATCTGACACAAATTCGTTCTATGTTCAGGATTTAGATTTGTTGCACTCGTTTCTGCGAGAGCAAAAGCACATCTGCCGAGTCGCAAGCAATTCCGTCGAGATGTGTGTCTATCAAGGAGCCGTTTCCTCGACGGTAGATGAAACCAGGCCTTGTGGATTTCAAGAGCAGAGGCGCAACCTGAGTGAAGATTGACCCCTTCGGCAACTGAATTTCTGCTACATCTCTGCTGATAATATTACCTACTAAAACATCCAGTTCGGTGGCTGTGAAGTGTGAGCGATTGCGGCGTCGCAAGTTCTCCTAGAGAGCATATGTGACAATGGTGGGTTGTTTCCGTGCTTTCGCTCAGATAATAGTTACTCAACTAGTCGCTCAGAGGAAACCAGCGAGGGATCTCACGTAGTTCATGATCAGATGGGAAATTGATCAGGTGCGGAATGGGCCCCGGGAATTGACTGCATGACATAGCTGGTCCGGTGTCTCTGATGTAGCGGGGACAGCCAATCGGACATTTGGCAGGGACCCCTGTAAATCGGCCCCAGATCTGCCACCCCCTGTAGCCGCTGGAAAAATGTCCCACTCGGCCGGTAGCTCAAGCTCTTGGACCTCGACGCATCATCAAGGTCCTCGACCAACACCACGAGCAACCACCAGATCATCCAACATGAAGCCACCCACGCGGCTCGCCAGCCAGGCACTCCCCCGGCTCTTCGTCTCCGGCCGATCCCGCTGCGTAGCATCTCAGCCAATTGCCACCAGAGCCCTCCACTACTCATCGGCCGACCCAGCCAACGTCGCCCCCTTCTGCGCGACCGGCCCTCCGCCGGAACCCCCACAGCCGGCCGCGGAGCACCCCTACGCCAAGGTCGAGAGGAGGAGGAAGCAGGCCGAGCTGCTCAAGAGCGCGAAGGAGCTGCGGGAAGCCGGCAGCGGCAAGAGCACCGGGAAGTCGCCGCTGAAGAAGCGCTTCTGGCAGGACGTCCACATCAAAGAGGTCGATGGTGCGCACACAGACTCCTATATCCCCCTCCCGGCCCCTTCTTCTTGGTCACAGACATGATATACTGACCAGGGATGCCGCTCTCTCCCCCAGGCGCCTACCAGATCCACCTCGACGCCCGGCCCCTCCGGCACCCAACCACCAAGACGATAGTCAACGTGCCGCTCTCGAAGCCGTACCTGGCGCACGCCCTTGCGCTCGAGTGGGACCTCTTGACCTCGGCCCAGCAGGCGACCAAAAGCCACCTGATCCCGCTGACGTCGCTCGTGTGCCGCGCGCTCGACATCGCCGACGACGACGCCAAGCACCGCGGCGGCGGTTTCGCGCCCGTCCGCACAGCCGTCACCGACGTGCTCCTGCGCTACCTCGACACCGACTCGCTGCTGTGCTGGGCGCCGCTCCAGACCGACCCGCTCGCCTCGGACCAGACCCCGCTGAGGGAGCTCCAGGAGCGCACGGCCGGCGAGGTCATCGGCTACCTCAGCACGCACGTCTGGCCAGGTGTGGAGATCGAGCCTGTGCTGGACGAGGGGCTGCTGCTGCCCAAGGAGCAGAAGCCTGGGGTGAGGGAGGTCATTCAGGGGTGGGTGATGGGCCTCGATGCCTGGGACCTGGCTGGGCTGGAGAGGGCGGCTCTTGCTGGGAAGAGCTTGTTGGGCGCGGCCAGGCTGGTGGTCGAGTGGAGCGAAGGTAGCGCCGGGCGTGCCGCTAGGGATGCTTCTCCTGGCGGACAGACCATCAAGAATAACAAGAGGACGTTTGGGGTTGAGGAGGCGGCAAAGGCGGCCAGCTTAGAGGTGGATTGGCAGACAGGCAAGTGGGGAGAGGTTGAGGATACCCATGATGTAGAAAAGGAGGACCTGCGTAGACAGCTCGGAAGCACGGTGCTCCTGGTCTCGGGTAAGGGGGTCTGGTAGGTAGCTGACGACCTTCCACAATGTCATCCAGAGGTTGAGACCAGCTCATTGTGCTCAGCAAAACTCTGTCGCAGCATACACGTGCTTGGTTCTAAAGACCTTTTCTTTTGTGAAGTTCCTATGAAAGCTAATATGGCCCTTCAATGATATCGATGCTGGCCTTGATCTCAAGCCATCAAACAGGAGTAGCGCAATGTTCACAGCACTGCCCACTAACCCAGCTAAAATAGCAGAATTAAGCATGTAGAATGCCCATATCTGCCTTCCACCGCATGTGGATGAACCCGAATATCCTCAAACTCAAAAGCCAAATAAGCTGGGAAGGCCAATATCAGCTGAGAAGCCTGTAAGCCTCCAGATCTCGCAGCCCTCAAATCCCAAGGCAACCACTCCTATCTCCAGAGCAAATGGTTGCCAACCACCATCCCCATATTTTTTTGTTCCATATTCATACATCTCCCAAGAAAGAAAAAAGTGACTCGATGTGGCAAGTTGTGCCATGTTGCTCTCCTCCATAGATCCGTCTTACTGCTCTTGGCTCATTTCCCATCAGTAGCGAATGTCAGGCTAGGGAATGAGGCCGACAATTGTGAGCATGAAAGAGTCTGGAGTTGACGTGTGTGCACGTCTAAGCAGTCTCCTCTTGTTGGTTGACCAACGTGGTGCCGTTATAGGCGAAATGAAGAGCATGGTCTGGAAGCTGTGCTGCCTCCTCCATCTCGTTGATAGCCAGGCCTCTCTGAACCAACTTCGCCTTCTGCTTCTGCTGTCTGTAGTGGTCGAAATTAATTGTTCGGCTGGTCATGGCATAGCGACGGATGCCATCCGGAATGACGGTATGCTTGCATTGCTGTTAGTGGAAACTCCTCCGTTTGTATTCTGAACAATGAATTACTTACATCAGTCAGAGCTTGGAGACGGGTGTCGCACATGGTGGCGACATCTCCATGACAAAGCTGCACTTTGAGGATTGTCTCGCCCTTCTTGACACTTATCTCGCCATTCTTGACGGCTTTCCCATTCAACTTGAAGCGCAGTGCCATCTTGCCAGGTGATCCAAAAGATGCCGTACTTATGACGCCCGTCAATTGGTCCTCTCCATCATCATGCCACTTTATGTACTATATTAACACAAGAGCTTGTGGATGAGGTTTGTGATGGACAACTTACACCAATCTGGTCTGTCTGCCGATATGCCAGAGCCAGTAACTCGTTGAAGGGCTTCTGAGGCATGTGAAGAGTGGAGCCTGCAATGGGTCGGTAGTTCTCGCGCTTAGCGATGCGCTGAGAGCTCGCCAGAGCTTTTTCTCCAAAGTGTTTCAGGTATGCGAGCGACTGCAGAACCACATCAGGAGCATTGTTGAAGGGCTGCGTGTCAATGCCCTTCGGGCCGAATTCGTACAGAGCACCCTTGATGTCATTAGCATGATGTGTGTGGAATAATGAGTGCATCTGAAGTGAAACTTACGAAGTTGGACTGGAAGTGGCCAGTCAGTTGCTCGGCATAGGCTGGAAATTGTCAGTAAAAAGCTTAACGTAAGATGGTCAGGTCTTGATATGGAACTGACTGTCTGGACAACGAGAAGGATTTCGCTGAAACTTCATGCTGCCGCCTTCCGATTCAATGCTGGTGTATAGCTCATCGGCACCACCTGGGGCCTTCTTTGCCACATCGCTGGGCCGCTCAACCACAAAGGAGCCAATAAGGTCCCCATTGGCATGCTTGATCATGTAGACGAATCGAGTTGACATGCCATCCTGGTCATTCTCAACAAACTGCTTGACGTGATCTTCGTCAAGCTCGATGCTCACGCCATCATCCTTGACTCGGCAGCTCTTGGTGTGAGCTTCGGTCTCCTCCTCAACCAGGCTCAACGGGTACGGGAGAGGAGCCACGTTGTGCTCGAAACCACAGTTGCGACAAGCCAACCTGTCCCAGTATTTTCGCGCGGTGCCGCAACGGCACTTGGGGCATGTCATGCCGCCACGAAGAGTCACCTCTGTACCATACTTGTCGCCGCCCTCAACCAAAGCACTTCGAAGTGGCTCAAACAAGGCCGGAATGTTTGTGATCTCTTCGTAGGTGATAATGTGGTCGATGAAGGCCTCAGAGTACCGCAGCTCCTTCTTGTCATCTCCAATCTGACTCAAGATGTTGCCAGCAACCCGGAAGAATTGCTCACAACCATCCTCAAGGCAGACCCATGATGCATTGGCAAAGATCTTCGGACTTGTGTTCCCACAGCTGTTGCACATCCTCTCCTTGGTGCCAGCGGTAGTCGACTGAGTGCCCTTGTTCATGGTGGTGGTATTGTCAATGGTTTCCTTCCAATACCACGGCCTTGATGTAGAGTCCATGGTCTGGAACATGACTTTCCAGACTTGGTATGGTTCCTGGGCATTGTTTGGCTTGACCATCTCTTTCCAGATCTTGGTCAACATAAATGTGCCCAGCTCCACGTAGTGACCACGGTCACGCACAACATTCGGCAAATTGAGGTTTTCAAAGGCCGGGTGTCCTTTGCCTGGAGAACTCCTATGTTAATACCACAATTTGAGGAAACTTAGTAGGAGACCTACCCATGATGACAACAACTGGAGTGTCCAATGCGGCCTCCAATTGGGAAACGACTTTGGGCTTGGTATTCTTGCGCTTATACCGACCCTTTCCATCCTCCTGCTCACGACCACCGCCACTGTGTAGGAGTCAATAAATAGTATGGTGGGAGACCAGTAAGGAACACTTACGAGCATGTGATGAGCTTGTTGCGGCTAAGGAAGTCTCGAGGCTCGATGTACTTGTCTACTAACAGTGAGATGGCCACGTTCTTCCTGGTGTGCGTACCGCTCTGGTAGGACTTGAAGGTGTGCTGCGAATCACAAAGGTCACCCCGTGTCATTGCCCAGACAGTCAGTGGTCCGTTGGGAAAGTCAGGCTCAGGCTTGACAACTCCGTCAGCCGACACAGCAGGTGCAGCGTCATCTCTGGCAGATTCACCCATCCGCATACGCTTGCGGGCGGGCTCAGACTGACGAGCCTGGGACGCTCTACGCTTCGAAGGAGCAGAACTTGCCACCGAAGGTGTCGCGGACGTGGAGGGTGTCGCCAAGCCGGAGGCCGTTACGGAGACGGACGGTGTTGGCGGACCGGATGGCGGTGCCGGCGGGATGGATGGCACGTCGGGGATGGACAGAGTTACCGAGTTAGAGTCGGAACCGATAGCCTTGTCGGTAGGAAAGAACTCCTTAATTCCTGCCTGTCTAGACATGGTTGCTGGAGAAATATGTCAAGTTCTGCTATGTATATGTTAGAATTCAGTAATAGAGTAAAGAATGAAAATGCTGCATAAATCCTAGAGCCTGACGATGGAAAGAAGTGACAGAAAGTGGCTGAAGTGAGAAGTAATCTGATCTCAATACACCTTAGTCTCAACTGAAATAGGAAACACAAGCTCTCAGTATAACATGCGCAGACTGACGCAAATGAGCGCTTGGCTTGTATGCAAATATGAGCCAACGACAGTGAACAGAAGGTGGGAGTACCACGTGTCGAAGACAAGGCAGTGAGTGCTCCTACCCGGGATATAAGGCATTGTGGAAGACTTGACTGAACCAAGGAGAAGAGAGTTGAACAAGGAGTGAAGTAGACTTGAGGAGAAGAAGGAAGTTGGAAGGTATGTGTCTGGACGCGGTTGTGTTTTCGTAACAGGAAAAGGACCATGAATGGAAAGAGTATTTGAAAGGCAGCAAATGTAGCAGTACTCACGAAGAAGGCAAGTCGGACTGTCTGATTCTCGTTAGACCTGGAGGTAACCTTTCTTGTGCTCTGATTCGGGAGCTTGTTGTCCGGCAGAATCATCCAGCAGGTCGAGCTGTCTTGAGCAACTGCTGCACGGCGGACCTGTTGTCAAGCTCTTTCTTGAATCAAAGTCAACACAAGGAGAGCGCGTGACCTTGGAGGGTTGGTAGAAGCGATCTTGTGTGTCAAATGCTTCTAGGTTCAGAGGGATCTGTGAAGGTAGTGTTGGTTGAGAGTCTATTATATGGGAAAATGCCGTGAGATTCAGGAAGGTGAAAAAAGATGAATATGGGAAAGTGCTTTGGGATCCAGAGAGAGAGTGTGCGGGGACAGGGGGGAGAAAAGGTAGGAAGGAAATGGTGGTTGAGGTTTGTTTACGTGAAAGATATCGTAAGGCTCAAGGCAGGCGGTGAGGAAGGTGTCGGTTGAGGGTCTTGTGCGCGAGGAATGAGGTGAGGTTCGAAGTGAGGTTCAAAGCAAGCGGTGACGAAGGCATCTTTTCAAGACAAAGAAGGGCTCATCATGTACTCACGAAGTTGAAGATGAGAACCTTGAGAAACAGGAGGTTTGGTTGGTAAAGTATGATTGTGGTCGAGACTGGTCCTGGTCGGGCCCGATCTTGGGGAGGTCTTAATGATGTTGTGAAGATCGTAGCCTTGCAGCAGTCGAATACGACCAGGAAATGTGATGTCCTTGAGAGCTTGTTGGTGTTGGGGGAAGAAGAAAGAAGAGAAAAGGATGGAGTCCTGTTGTTGAATTGAGTTCTCGACTTGAAAAGCTGTTGCTGAGAGCGGGGTGAGTTAGGTGGACTGTGATGTGGCCGAGATGGTATCAGACGAAATTGTTTTCCAAACGGCACTGAAGGGCTTGGAATAAGGAAAGTGCTCTTTGGGATTCATTCAGGGGATGGGAAATGATGTGATGGTCAGGCTGGTTGGAAAAAGATGCGATGAGAGGCGTATTCTGCAGTGTGATTTGAAGGAGGTGCATTGGAAGGAGAACGTACTGCTTGTCTCACCAGAGAAGATGGTAGGAGGATGGACTCGTCAATGGGCGCCGTGGTTCTCCTTTTCTGCCAACGAAGGTCGAGGAGCTGCTGGTTGTTCCTTCCAACGATTGGGAGGTGCCTTCCCAAGTTGAAGGAAGTTGCGAAGGGTGATAGCCCGATAGCGCTAGCGTGAACACGACTCACGGGCCACACATAAGTATCTTTCCACCGGAACAACTAGGGGAAGTACTCGTCTCTGGGCCTTTTGATAGATGTAAGCTGTAAGTGGACAGGCAAGCTCCGGTTTCAAGGCCGGCAGCTGGGGACGTTGCTGATGGCTTTCGGAAAAGCAACCTTTCTTGGAAGAAGACACTTGAGGTAGTGCCTCCGATGGTGGGTCACTCTTGGATCTTCCTCATAAGCCGTACTCCCTGGGAAGTGGGAATTGGGGATGTTGAGGGATCGGACGAGCAAAGATGACGAGTTTGAGCTGGGTTCGCAGTTGAGAAAGCAGACAGACAAAGCCCAGCCAGTTCCTACTAGCGCCATTCAGTGATCATTCGTTGGCGTTACTCACTGGTCTATTTCCCTTGAGGAAAGATCGTTATGGAGGTTTAGATGCTGGAAAACTGAGAGTTGGGGCGAGCGAAACGTAGGACGAATATTTGTGAATAACTCATGTTTGTGGGTAGGTCCGGAACGAGAAACAGACCAAACGAGCAGACCAAACGAGCACGCAAGAACTAACATCTTAGTCACTCTGTCAGGATTTTCAGGTCTTACTCACTCTAAGAGAAAGAACATTACGTAGCATGTGGAGTGAGACGAAGGCCTTGTGTCATGAGAGGCACTGTTAAAATCTTCCATTGGTAGTCACTGAGGAATGGTCCTTTACACCTTTGATCTCTTGAAAAGGACAAGAGCATTATAGAGGCTAATTATCAAAGACAGGCTATCTGTGATGGCGTGGCAAAAGACACACAGGTCCTGAGGTCTTCTGCAAAGGTGGGCCTTGCCGGGAAAGTTGCATTTTATATACCATCCATTGTCTGGTTTGACCATCATGTCTATTGCGGTAAGCAAATACTTGAAAATACACCATGGAAACAGACAAACAGATTGGATTGGTCATCTACCCATTCAGTGCCAGATGTGTCATATCGTTGACATGGTACTGATGCTGGAAGAGGATGAGGATACGGTGGATGACTGGTGCGTACGGCAACGATCCTACGCGAAGATCGACGGACGACATTCCTAGAAGAAGCTGTAGAACCACTTCGGAGTGACGTGAAATAATCATACGGGAGGATGTGGCCTGGCGAATGAGACGTAATGATGAACCACCCAGCAGAAGGAGGAGGCGCCCTACGATTGGAAACTCCAAGATCATCGTACAGTCAACGAGGAAGCTTGGAGATCATGAGTGATCAGAGCCAGTAGAACGTGAGTTGTAAATCTCAGGTCAGAACATGACAACGCGCTGGACCAACATCTTGGGTTTTGGTTGCTGGTTAGGGCTGCGGCGGGCTGAGGGCGATGTAGTGGAGGAGCGGACTGTGATGCAGACCTGGGGTCTCCCCAAGAACCAGGGACGTTGAAGACGCGAAGATGGCGTTTTGGCAATCTGAGCAGATATCTCGAAGCAAGAATTGTTAGCATTGTGCCTTGCTTTGTCATGCCGCGCTTGTGTGAATCGCAACTTGAAGCTGTAGGAGCTTGAAGCACCGCAGAGACTGTTGACGTTGAAGGACGGAGATACCGGATATAGATGATGCCTCTTCGGCCGCCCACCGCGTCGTGCCCACCCACACCAGACAGGCTCAGGGGCAAGTGGGTCTGATCGTGGAGAGAACTGGGACCGGGGCAACAAGGTTGAGTGCGGGGGAGTCGCCGAGATGCCGCGATGATGTCGTTCCCCCCAACTCCCGGGCAGTCTACCCAGGGTGGAGTGGAGTTGCGAAGTCCCGAGGTCCAGCGCTCTTTGTGTGCTATCTCTGATAATTAGCGCAGCGTCGGCGAGGTCGTCGTGTCAAGTCGGTGAACCCTTCCCGCGGAGCTCTCCTTTCCTCTTCTCTTTCTCTCCTACAGACTCTGCCCTGTTCCGTGCTCTCTCCTCTGCCCGCCGAGCTCCAACCATATTTACGTTGTACCGCGAGCGAGCTGGTTCTGCCAGACGCCAGGCCACGAAGGGCATCAGATCAGCGTAACACATCGGTAACGAGAGGTCCGAGTCAAGATGGTTTTCGAACCGCCAAGCTGGGTGCCAAAGCTCCCCTTCGGTAAGTGGGAAACACCCCTCAAGCCGAGGAGAACGACAACTCCCTCTGACAACCTGCCAGACCCTCCAGACAGCATCCCAATAGCGGAGTTCATGACAACCGACAAATATGCCCGCTACCCGCTCGCCAAAAGCAGGAACCCATTCACGTGCGGCCTGACAGGAAAGACATTTGATTGGAACTCGGTCATTGAGCGGCGCGACTTTCTTGCCCAGGCCATCGGAAAGCGGCTCGGGTGGCTGCCGAACGAAGAGACCGAGTGGGACAAAGTAGCCGGCATATTCTCGGTTAATACGGTAAAGATTACTGCCCGCTGTCTTGTGTTACCTGCGATCAAGCTAGCTGACATTTTGAACAACAGATTGATTACTGTAGGTGGACGTTCTTCAGTCCGGCCTTGGCGGCAGAGTTCTCTGGATCAGCGTGTCTCAGGCCTACATCCCGATCTAGCAGTCACTAACACACATGCCGAATCAAAAGTAACAATCTCGTGGGCGATACACCGACTCAATGGAATCGTCACCCCCGCGAATGCAGCCTACTCGGCTCCCGAACTGACCCATCAACTCAAATCCTCGGGCGCAAAGGCACTCTTTGTCGGCGGCCCCCAGCTGCAGATCGGACTAGAGGCCGCCAAGGCCGCAGGCATCCCGAAGGACAAGATATGGCTGATGGGCATGCCCGGTTTCAAAAAGGCAGACGGCTTTGTGACGGTTGAGGACCTCATCGCAGAGGGCGCTAAGCTGTCCCCACTCGACGCGCTACAGTGGAAGAAGGGCCAGGGAGAGCGACAGCCGGCATTCCTGTCCTACTCGAGCGGGACGTCGGGGCTGCCCAAAGCTGTCATGGTCTCACATCGAAACGTTATTGCAAATGCGATGCAGCATGTCGCCTACGAGTCCGTCTCCAGGAAGAAGCTCAGCATCTCCACCCAGACTGTACTCGGCCTTCTCCCGCTGAGCCACATCTACGCCCTGGTCGTCATCGCACACAATTGCACCTACCGAGGAGATGAAGTTGTTGTATTGCCAAAATTTGAAATGCCGACATATCTGGCGGCCATTGAGAAATTTAAGATCAATCATCTCTTTTTGGTAGGGATGCTCAGGAATTCCTTTTCAAGTACAGACTTCGTTGGTTCACTGACACATTCCGGTCACTAGGTACCGCCAATTGTGATACGCATGACCAGAGTACCGGAAGAGTGCAAGAAGTACAATCTTGATAGCGTCAGGGTCGTATTCTCTGGTGCGGCGCCATTGGGAGAGGAAACAGTCCTAGACATGAACAAAATATGGCCAAAATGGCGCGTGGCTCAAGGCTATGGTAGGTGCTCCTGGCCCGGACTGCTTCTTGTCCCAGTTGCTGATGCAGATTCCTAGGTATGACTGAGACAGCGACCATTGTCACATCGAACAGCGAAGACGACATCCTGAACAAGTCCTCCGGCTCTCTCCTGCCAGCCACAAGAGCCAAGATCTTTGGCCTAGACGGCACGGAAGTCAAGGGCTACAATACACCAGGCGAGCTCTGGGTGCAGTCTCCATCAGCAACGATTGGCTATCTCAACAACCAGAAAGCGACAACCGAGACTTTTGTATTTGATGAGGACGGGAGATGGGTTCGCACTGGCGACGAAGCGGTCGTGACGTTGGCGCCCTCTGGAAACGAGCACATCGTGATTGTGGACAGGATCAAGGAATTGATCAAAGTGAAAGGTACGAGTGCTCACCATCCGGCTACATAGTTCCGAAACTGACAAAGATTTTCTACTAGGCCACCAGGTCGCCCCAGCAGAACTCGAGGCCCACCTCCTGTCCCATCCCGCTGTAGCCGACTGTGCTGTGATCCAAATTCCGGATGACTCTGCAGGCGAGGTACCGAAAGCTTTCGTTGTAAAGGCGCCGGCTTTTGCCGACAAGCCTGAAGACGAGGTTGTGAAGGCTATTCTGAAGCACGTGGAGGAGCACAAGGCATCGTACAAGTGGATCAAAGGCGGCATCGAGTTTCTCGAAGTGGTCCCAAAGAGCCCCAGTGGCAAGATTCTGCGCAGGTTGCTGAGGGACCAGGAGAAGACTTCAAGGGCCAAGAAAGGACCCAAGCTCTGAACAACTCAGAACTGGCTCTTTCTGTGCTGTCTGGGGCTTCAAGTCTTCAGAAAGGGTGAGGTCGGATATCATTCGCCGCCGGTGCAACCACACCCTCGAGGGTGCGTCATCCTCAGAAGCGAATCACGCGCCCCGAAACTCTGATGAGTTTCCCGATCAGGCAATTCAAGTTGAGTCAGCACTATGTTTGCCCGGACAGTTAGTTGCCCAGGCAGAGTCAAAATAAGTGAGCTTCCAAATGACAGTCTCATCATACCTTGGGCAGAGTGCTTGCTTGTCTTGGTGTGCGGCCAGGGATCCCTCACTGCACAGCTTGGTTGCACAGCTTGGTTCTGCCCATGCTTGGCACACAAGCACCTCCGGCATTGAGCAGATTGTTGCAGGCAGGCGAGCCAGCCTTACAGATACAGCAATGTACCCAGATCTATAGCATGCCAGGAAAAGATCTACAGGTGGCTTGCTTATTTGCAGTAGACAAGCTTCTAGCGGTTAATCTCACACATGCCCGACATTCGGCCTTATGAAACATGTAGCCCTGCGGTGTGATCGACAGGTACAATGCTGTTTTGGCCCTGACTAGACATGCAAGTGAGAATGCAACCCGTTCGTTTGTTTTGGTGCAATTCCACCACCTTGTTTAGAAGTAAATCAAATTGTACCTGGCTTGGAGTGGAGAGAAAGAAGCTTACATTTAAGGTCGAATCGTCTCAATCTTGGCCCGGGTCCGATCTCTCAAACCATCATTCCCACTGCAATTTAGGTTGACAGGCGGAGTGACGTTGGACCAAATTCCAAAACAAACCCCTACTGCAAGGAGTACGTAGTACATGGGAGCACATGGGGTGCCCCGAGTTTAGCCACAGCAGCCAAAGCGCAAAATGATTTCCAAAACAGCCGCCAAGAAACGCTGGCACAAGCCGAGTGGCAGGTTCAGGAGCGGCCACTAGGGCCCGTGTAACACCAAAATGGAGCCTCAACGACGTCGTCCCAACTTCTCCAACCCAACTTCTCATACACAAGCGGTCTGATGATGGACTTTCTCCGGAGCGGGCACCACGAAAACAGCAGCTGCACAGCCAGCCAGCGTCCCCGTACGCAGAGGACCAAAACAGCCCTGGACGAGCCTGGAACGCCAAGAGCTATGGATCGTCGAGAGACACGGCAGCCATGAGCGCGTGGGCGCCTGCTTGGTTTTCTTACCTCAAGGCTTCTTACTCTTAATGGAAAGTGCCTGCATGTTTCCACTGGTTAAGATTTGTCTTGTCTTTTGCTTGTTCAATCTTGTCGTCGTTGGGAACTAACTGGGCCGCCTTCGCTTCCGAATCTGTTTCTACCTCTCTCTTTCCCCTCCACTTCAATTCTTAATCCCTTTTTTATTCCCTGTGGACTGGTATCCTCAGCAGAATGTTGACCATTCGTTTCGCTCTCGTGGCCCTCCTGACCATCTTCGGTGAGGTTCAGGCGGTGCCACAGACCCGTGGAAGGAAGGGAGGCAACCGGAACGGCGGCGGCAACGCCGCAGCCCAGCAGACGCCTCAGCAGCAGGCCGCTGCCATCCCTCAGGGCATCTCCCAAGCGACAGATGGCTCCATGATCCTGGACATGACTGCCACAGTCAAGTAAGAGCACTGCGCAATATATAAGTCGCCGAGAAACGGGCTGACAAGATACTCTAGTAACCTCGACCTCCGATTCAAGATCTCCGCTCCGGCAGACCAGTTCACGACCGCCTCCGGAGTTCCAGGAGCCGCCGCACAGCCCGGTGCACAAGGGGCCAACGGCATCAACGTGCTCCTGCACGGAGATGGTGGCCAGTCTTTCTTCGATTTCCCAAATCAAGCGGTCCAGCAGGGGCTCATGGGCGTGGTTGTTCTCGCTCCCTCTGGTATGTCATCCTTGCCTCTCTCCAAGTCTCACAGCCCAGGCTTACAATTCATGCAGAGCAACTCCTCTGGGGCCAGTCCCAGGGCCAGCCTCAAGGCCTGTCGCGTGTGGATGGCGCCGCCCACTCCCAGGCAGTCAACGATCTGATGCAGCAAGTCCTTCCACAAATGGTGGCGTTCAACTCATCCAACGTCTTCATGACGGGCGTGTCCGGCGGCTCCCTCACGCTCTCGGGCTTCTTCGTCCCCGCCCACATGGCCAACTTCGCTGGCACGGGCGTGCTCCTCATGTGCGGTGCGCTCGCGCCCCAGGTCGATTTCAACAACTCCGCCGCCGTCGCCTCCACGACCAAGATCCACTTCCAGAGCACGCAGCAGGAGCTCACCAGCCTGCAGGCCGCCATCCCGGAGGCCATCACCGCCTACGAGCAGCTCGCCACAGGGGCCGGCCTCAACGCCCAGCAGGTCGGCGCCCTGCAGACCGTCGATAACACCCCCAACGGCGGCCACTGCGAGTTCGACGAGCAGGGATTCTCTAGCGGCATCCAGCTCGTCTCCAACAACTTCGCGAGCATCATGCAGGGCGGCAATGGCGCTGTCCAGGGAATCAACACCCAGACTGTGCTCACGCCCGTGGTGGGCAACGAGAATGTGCAGTTCGCTGCAGCCAATGCCAATAACAAAAAGAGGCAGCAGGGTCCGTACTGGATCGGGGCTTAGGCTATTGTCGTGCCACTAATGGATGTCCTGGTGAAAGGGACATGCCATAGCGGAGCTTAGGGTGTATGTACAGTATTTGGCTACAGGTTCAAATAGTTTACATCGTCGCGCAGCCTATTTGCCCTTAACGATGAGTACCGAGGTCCCTGGGTATCTCAATTGCATATGATACACGCACACTTACCTTGAACTAGGGCTGTGTCTAGCTACCCTGCTTCTCGTATTGTGATAGCCTCCTTCAGTCAACATTAAGCTATGTACTACACCCGATGGTGCCGTGTCTAATGACATTGAACCTCGAAGTTACAGTGCTGTAGGCATTTGTCACAGTGCTGTCACGGAGGCCCACTAACTGGAAGAGTGAGACCTGATCAGTGCTATTGTTCACATCGTTTGCCAATAGGTATATAAAGTAGGTATATAGGTCTTATGTATATAGGTATTGGGTGTATAGGTATTGGGTGATAGGTGTTGGGTGTGTAAGTGTTGGGTGTGTGTGTGAATGGGCGTGGGTGATGTGCTTTGATGGGCTGTAGCTGTGGCGTGAGTGATGTATGGGTGTACCCTCCGTTTTTGCGGGTGCTAGTATCCGTTCTCATAAGAAATGTATCCAGCTCGTTTTCCCGCCAGCACACCTGGCAGTGATACTAGCATATCGGCGATCCATGTTGAATGAATCTTAGTATTGATGTAGTTGATATAGTCCGACTCAAACTCCTCGAAACAACAGCAAACTCTGTATTAGATGATCGAGCCTTTTCTCAAGGCCGTGGCATGAAGCCTGATGAGGCTATCTTTACCTTCACGAGGCAAGCAAACATCCAGTGAAAGACTTCTCAGGGTCCACGTTTTCTCACCACGTCGATTGAACTAACATGAGATCAATGGCGGTCTTCGGTTGGCGCAGTTTGAGGCGGCGAGGTGCGTGATAGGTCAGGGGAACTGCCGCTCTCTGCCTCTTGCTTTTGTAAGCCCCACCGAGGGTCCTCTGCAATATTTGCTTCTAATCTGTTAAGCAAGAGGCCAACAGAGAGAGGCCCCAGGATGGTGTTCAGGACGATGGCCCAGATGGAGACGAGAAAGGCCTCCTCGGACAGAAACGAGGTGTCATTCAGCCCAAGTTGGATGATAAGCAGTCCAATCTCGCCTCTAGCGACCATGGCCATCCCCAGCAGAGCTGCAGGACCCCAGTTGCTTGAAAGTCGCCCCTGTCTTGTAACTGAAGATCGGCGGGACGCGAGATCCCAGAACGGAATAGAAAGACCTACAACGGCCTGGAGTTATTGTTAGCCTCAGTCGAGGGAATGAGGACGAATAAGAGGTAGGATGCATTGCTTCTTACCTTTCCAACCGCCATTAGCAGTGAGAGCACGATACCTCGCCATACAACAATACCTGTCCACAATCTCTTGAATGGTATAGCGAAGCCAATGCTGGCAAAGAATAGTGGCTCCAGGACGAGGGATTGTGGACCTGATATGAAAGTCTCGAACGTCTTATGGAACGCAGGCGCTACCACTGCCACGCCATGCTCACTCTCAACAGCTTGAGCGGGCCCGTCTGAAATGGTACTCAGGAACGTGCCCGCTAAGAAGGCTCCGAACAAGAGAGAAGCCCCAGCGTAGGCACAGACAACGAGATGGGCTGACAGAACGATTGTCATAAGGCAGATTGTAGCCCGATGTCCCAGGGCGGCTACGTGACGCTCTCCAAAGCGCCGGTACAGCGGACCAGCTGCAAACTTAGCCAGCAAGGGCGAGACAGTTCCGATTGCGAAGCTCGCAAGGATTGGTCTTCCCACAATCCAGCCGATGTTCCCGCCCTCGCCCTCGCCGATGTCTCCGAGGTTTGATATGACGCTGACCATGATCAGGCCAACGACGTCGTCGAAGAGCGCGGCGGAGATCAGGACGGTGCCTACCTTGGTGTGCGTCAAATCGACATGAGGTGAGCTGCTTATGACGACAAACGTCGTACCAATAGAAGTCGTCGAGAGAGCGGCACCGATGATGAACGTTTCTAAGGCTCCATATCCAAAGCCCAGGTAGAGAAGCAGATAACACAGAGCGATGGGCACAGTTATTCCTATCGCTGCAGCAATGGTGCTGAGCAAGAAATTGGCCTTCAGAAGGTCGAGCCTGATCGTGAGACCCCCTTCAAAGATAATGAGAATAAGCCCGACATAGCCCAAAGCCATAAAGGTCTCCTGCCATGCAGTATCAAGGATATTGCCAACGGGTGCGCCATAGAGAATGCCCATCAGGATCTGGCCGATGAGGCCGGCACGGATGGCCTTGTTGAAGACCCATCCCACAGACGACAGAAAGAAGAAGAATGATACCAAAACCAAGATACTGATTATGTCTGGTTCATGGTATTGAAGGAAACCAGCTGTAGTTGCGGCCATGCTCAATTGGCCTGGACTGGAAGGGGTCCTGTTGGCGCTGCTTCAGGTGCGCGAGCCGCAGTATTCTCAGGGATTCTGGAGGCAGAACAGCCCCGGAGAAGTCTCCGGACCGGACCAGATGTGAGACCCTGTGTGTGCGTGGATGATTATGAAGACCGCGAGGTCAACGCTATGGTGAGCTGGCGCTATGCAGTCCGACGACTTGTCAAGGAGCTGCGCGACGTCTCTGTCTGTCACGCCGAAGGATGCGTGAAGTAGTGTTGGCTGTGTAAGACTCCATCGAGGTACAGTATAAACAAGGATAGACGGCAGGCGGTATCTGATTCTTTGAGCGAAGCTGGGATAAGGAAGGGATCTGTGGTGGATGGATAGAACGGCGTGTTTGTGACTCTGCTGCGACGTGGAATTGAGTTGACGATGTTGGCCATTCTGGTGGGGACGACGTGGATGAGTTATTTCCCGCCCCTTGGCTGTGCTCTGGTGGCGCGCTATGGGGCATTTCTATGGACTGAGGCCCCTGTTCTACAGTGGTGTGGCCCTTAGAGCTTGGCTGGGCAAATGAGCCTGTTGATTCGACCGCCACCCTCCGGCTTTGTCACCTTTGGACCATCGAATGCCCAGGACAGCCACGGGGAAAATCACCTAGAACAGACTGGGAACTGACTCTGTAATGCTCGTTGGGAACGAAGAAACAGCAATGTGACTCCTGACCAGCTTGAAAGTTGGCTGGCTAGGGCTGGACATCTGCTGTGGGCAAGTAAGTAACCTCTCGCCGGAGTCAAATGCAATGGCCGAGTTTTGTTGAGCTGCAGCCACATGCTCGCTGCTTTCTTGCTCTTTGCCGAGGTCTGAACAGCAAATCGCCGTTCAATTCAAGATGTTTCTGACAGTCATCCAAAAGAACGTAAGGTGTTGAGGCTGTACGAGGCAAAATGCCGATCGAGCGAGGTAAACACCATGGTTGCGATGCTTCATCAACACGTGTCCTGTCCAGTCCACCGGGAACAGCATGCGCAATCGCGGGCGGTGGCGGCCAACGTGTGACCAGCGTCTATGGACTGCATACATGCATGTATTCGCTGGTGTGACCGACCTCTTGAACCCGTGTGGTTCGCATTTCCTCGCCACCTGGCTCGTGGACGGAACGCACCTGAAGTGTACGTGATCGACCGACGCCATGCTGAGAAGAGGGACAAGCCTCATGCAGGCTTGCTGACACCGGCGCTGCGTTTGTATTAGCTTGGCCGGGTCTGAATCCAGATTCTCTTGCTTACCCGCCAGCCGTTATATTTAACAAGAAGGTTCCCGTGGGACACTTACAGTTCACACTTGCAGATGTCAAGGAAGAGCCAGTGCAAGATAAAGCTCGAACAAATCCGAACGATGGCGAACCAGGCAGCGAAACTCAATGTTCGAGCAATTGAAGATCTAGAGGACCTGGCCAATGTGATATTGGCCAGTGCAAAGACCGTCAAGTCCTTCCTTTCGGACAACAAAATCCCGGCACCGTCATTCTCCGTCGATGCTCCTTCGAGGTTCCCTGAGTGCCCTCAAGGCGTACGAGATGCACGGAATCAACTCCTTGACGCTTCCAAGAAGATACACCAGCTGGCTCTAGGGCCTATTGATCATCTGTTCGATTACAGCTGCTCGGTATGCCCAGCCTCCAGCTTGATATGACGCACAAACACCACTTACTGATGTTCTTCCCAGTACAACATCTCCAATGCTTTTCGCTGGATCTCTCACTATGATGTGCCGTCGTTCGTGCCTATTGATAGTGACATCAGCTACTCTGACCTGGCAGCAAAGTCGGGTACCAACCAAGACATCACTCAACGAATGCTGCGGTACCTGATGACGAGCAGCATCTTTCATGAGCCCAGACCAGGTATTCGAATCTCTCCATGAATCTCATACTGTTCTGGACTGTTCTGACCACACACACACGGTAGGATTTGTTGCTCACACCGCCGGATCCAAGCTCCTGACGGTCCCTGGGCCCAGGGATCTGGTCTACTTCGCCACCCTAGAGTCCGTCCCATGGGCAGCGTCATACGTCGAGACATTTGACAAGTGGGGCTACTCGGAGGAGCCCAACGAGACTGCCTTTAATTATACCTCGGGGAGTTCTCTTCCTGTTTATAAGGCATGGGACAAGGATCCCGTGAGAGGACCTCGGTTTGGACGAGGTATGGATGGGTTCCAGTCGTCCAGTGCCTATCACACCGATCATATGATCAAGGGATGGGACTGGCAGCTTCTATCCCCGGGCAGCACCGTGGTCGACATCGGGGGCAGCAGGGGAACCGTATCATACGCTCTGGCGAGGGCGTTCCCGAACCCTAAATTCGTCATCCAAGACCTGCCTGAAATTGTTTCCAAAGCACAAGACCAGGTTGGTGTTGAGAGGGAAGTTGCTTCGAGGGTATCATTCCTGCCTCACGACTTCTTCACCGCCCAGCCCGTCAAAGATGCTGAGGTTTATTTCTTGCGCATGATACTTCACAATTACTCCGACAAATACGCGGTCAAAATCCTTCATCATCTTATGCCCGCGATGAAGAAGGGGCCTGGGGGTTCCAAGCTGTTGATCGCGGACCAGGTCATGCAACCGATGCTAGGTTCAAGCTCTTGGGACAGCGGCAGTAATGGCAGTAACGGCATATCGGCGCGAGATGAAAGCGCGATGCGATTCTTGGATCTGCAGATGCTCATAATGCTGAACGCCAAGGAAAGAGAAATGGTGGACTGGGAGGCTCTTTTCAGAAGAGCAAGCGAGGGACGGGAAGAGGGGGTACTGCAGGTGACGGGGCATAGAAAGCCAGAGGGAGGCGTTCACTCCATCATTGTGGTAGAGCTGCTTCCTCGTGGCGATGAGTAGGCCACCGAGCCCCGTCTCTTTTGCAACCGGCCTGAGACTATAAAGATAGAGGGAAGTGGGTCCGGTGAACTTCTCCTTGAAGAGAGTGAGGTAGTGTGCCGACAGTCATGAGCATCGCCTTCCTCTCTGAGCTTTGGTAGTCAATTAGATGCAAGATTTCGTTGAGAAAAAGGACCAGCATGCACATGCCACGGCTTGACAAAAAGAGAAACGTGTAAGCCTAGCTAGCAGCTGATGAGTCTCTTCGACTTGGGCCAACTACTGCCCTTCTCTCTCTCTTGTGCGTCGTGCCTCGAAGTCAAATCCGGGAACGCCGGCCATGGCGTGGCTTTGGTCACCAGACGTTCGCAGGGTAAGGGTTGTCACTTGGAGCGGAGGCGTGAATCTCGAGCATCTCGCACCTCGTTCACTGCGGGCAGCTTCCGTCCGTTCATCTCCGTGACCAGGTGAACGACTGGAGCGCCGGATGCAGAGCGACTACTCGACCGTCGGTAATAACATGAGCGAAGACGGGATTGAAAGCGCGTCGATAGCGTGTGAGCCATGTAGGCACAAGAAGTGCAAGGTCGGTGTTGTCTTTCCCCGGCTCACGTAGCAGCCATCCAAATTCTACGCATGCCCAGAGGTTACTGACGATCGGATCCATCCCGGCAGTGTGATCGCAAGCTGTAAGGACCGTGAACTGTCTGCGTAGCGAATGCTCAGGCGCTGACCTGCCTTGGAAGACCCACATGCACACAATGCGCCGGTGCAACGGCGAATTGTCTCTACCCTCAAAAGAATAGGAGGTGGGTTTCCCCGGATTTCTATATTCTGCTTCCTGGCAGTGTCAACTGCGGAGTTAGATACTGACGAGCCACGGCAGAGGCATACCAGCTGGCTATGTCAATGCTCTGGAAAAGCGGCTTGCTGAGACAGAAAGGGCTCTGTTCTTCGCGCTCGCTGAAGCTCGTGCTGGGACGCACAATGATGCCGCAACACGCCCTACTCTAAGGTCATCCGTGCTTTCCAGGTCCACACCCACCACGCAACAAGAGAAAGCAGAATTGATGGCTCTTTGGAGCAATAGCCCACTGGAAGATCGCGCGCAGGTAGAGGCATGGTTCGAGGTGAACAAAGAGCAAGGCGCGCTCCCAGTCAGCATGGATCTCGGCCAGACTCGCGCCGTGAGAGAACTCGAGGCCGTGGCGCCCGTCACGCCTCCGACGGAGGGCCCAGCCAACGTTGGCAGCCTTGCAGCCCAGACATACCACGATGGCCAGCTGGGCGGTTCTGTCTCTACGCCAGCAGATGATGGACAGAGCCGTCACTCGGGCTCGCCTCGACTGAGCATGCGTGCCCAACGAGCGCCCCGTCTTTCGAGGCATTCTCCGCTTAGTCGAGGGAGCACGACTCCTGGGGCAAGTCTTCCGCAGACCAGTAGGGCAAATAGATTCGCCAACGATAATAAAAGCCTTTATTTTTAATCGCGATGCATGTGACCGCCTCGTCGGGGAATATCTCTTCCTGTGACGACAATAAGGAGGAGCATTAGAAAGGGGCAGTCGAGTCATCCGAGGTCTCCGACGGGTGTGTTTAAGTCGAGAGGGTAGCTGGAGTTTGTCAACCTACGGTACCTAGCTCACCCCACTGTAGACAGCTACCGTCTGGCGGTAGGGACCTCTGGCGCTGATGAACCCCGCTGATTCATGCTCCGGGGCCCTAACTTTTGAAAATGTCCGGGGAGAGTTCTAGGCAATGAGCAACTCCGCGTCTCTTCAAAACTCTCCACCCTCTGGTTATCAGAACAATCTCGTCACCTACCGCACTCCCTTCCTGGACGGGTTTCCCGTCGCAATGGCCAGCTCCCTAACACAATGAGCGTGTCTGCAAGCCCAGACAATTACGAGGGCGATTGGACTCAGACAGAGCCACGCTCTCCCGCCGAGCGTGGCAGCAAACGACGGCGCACTGCCTCCTTCCGCCATCATGAGAACCAGGAGACGGGCTTGATGAGAGATGGCGGCAACCCGGGGCTGCCTCGGTTTGTGGGTAGCAGCAGCGGCATACATTTCGTCCGAACGGTCTACGGTATCCTCTCCCGCAGCACTGGCCAGCAGCTCAGCGTTTCCCAGCTGGTTCCGGGCGAAGATGACCAGCTCGACGACGCCCGCGAGCCTGCCGGCGCGAACCCGGCCACTCCGGGGACAGGCGCCCGTGCTCCTTTCTGGGAGTCGGACGAGGTTATAGCAAGCGGGAATCCGATGGCCTCGAATGTCACATTTGAGGCCTTGATAGCTTGGACGAAAAGCTATTTCGAGATCTGGCACCCCGTCTTTCCCTTCTTGCATGGCCCCGAGGTGGTCGAGATCCTGGAGCAGGTTGCCAACAACGGCCTTGAGAACATCTCACCCCAAGATTCAGCTATAGTGCGAGCAATAGTCTCTATCTCTTTGGCGGATTCCCGTCAGCTAGGCACTGCCAATGCTCCAGGCCCAGGACCAGTTCCTCTGGACCTCGTTTTTTTCAGCCTCGATCACGTAGCCTCATCTCTTCACTTCATCCTAGGAACGCCAGCGTCACTCAAAAACATGCAGGCCGCTCTCTGCGTCGAGCTCTTCCTGGTAAGCATGCTCAAATTCAACATGGCCTCCAGAGTAGGTGGCGTAGTCGTCAGAATGGCGTACCATCTAGGCCTGCATAGATGTCCGCGGCGTTACCAGAATTTCAACCCACACGAGGTATCGATGAGGAAACGCATATGGTGGTCCTTTTATTGCCTGGAAAGACTGGTGTGTCAGGCTCTGGGCCTTCCGCTCGATGTCCAAGATTCTGATGTCGACGTTTGCTTCTCGCACGATGTCGAGTACCACCAAGGGGCTGGAAGCGAAGACGAGTCGTACAAAGATGAGTCCAAAGGCATGTATTTCCAGCCATTCTCGCAACCTCAAGTTCCACGGCTTACATAACAACTGAGTATTAGATCAATTGCAGCTCCTCACACTTCTATCTAAGCATGCACAGATCAGGGGCATGATTCTTGAGCTTCGTCACAAGAGTCTGCATATGAGACAAGACACACTGGACCGATCACTGCACGTCCAGTCAAAGCTTACAAGATGGACAAACGACGTCCACGACGCTCTCACTGGTGACCACACGGATGATGAGGACCACCCGGGGCATGCGGTAGCGGGACAGCCTGGTGATGAACGCACTCCCCCCTTGTACCACTCTTTACTCCTGGTCCTACAGCATGAGTCTACCATTGCGCTCAACAGGCCACTCTTGGCCAAGACGCCTCGAACTTCTGCATCCCAGGCAGCCCTCGAGGCTTGCATTGGTGCTTCGAGGGCGATTCTTGAAACGATAGGTAATCAGCAGTTGAGCCATACCGGCCACACATCCTCAGCAGCAGTCATGGTCTGGCCTCTTCTGACGTGGTCGGTCTGGATGAGCTGTTTCATTCTCAGTTATGCTGCACTCGAAGGAGTTACCAGTATTTCGTCCGCGTTAAGGTTTGTTGAACCGGAATCCCAAGGGCTTGAGCGTGTCCATTTGGAAAGACATCTCCCGCTGATCAACTACAATGGTACAGGTATGCCAGGCGGACGCTTCGAATCCTTGGCCAGCTCTCCAAACGGGGCACATCATGGCCCGATTCTTGTGCTCAAGCAGTAGAGCACTTGATTGCCGCTTTGGAGCACAGAAAATCAAAGCCAGAAGCTGCGTCCGGCGCTGGCGAGGAGCCTTCTACAATCGATTCATCTCCTTCATTGGGACGCTCTACACGATCTCATGACAGAACGAATAGTAACGCTGCTGGGAATTCCATCCGAGAGAGCCAACAAAGTCATGAGACTCAAAGTACGACAGGCAGCCAGACAAAAGCGAAGAGACAGCGGGTCGGCACCGCATATCATCCAAACAGGCTTGGTCATGGCCCGCGACTTATAGAAGCCGCACGACCGTAAGTGCTTAACTTGGATGGCAGCTCCTCATTACCAACAAATCTCCTACTTAACATCTTCCCAGCAACACAACCCCTGGTCGTTGGCTAATTGGGTTGAACAGCTCTCCCTTGATCCCCCAGCCGTCAGATGCCACAGAATCATACGGTGTGGTACCAGGACCTACCGGATGGAATCCGGGGGTGACCACGACCCCCTATTTTATGCCGGAAGAAACCAATACGTTCATGGATCTGAGCGAGCAGGACTGGTGGGACCCTCTCGGCGCATTGGACTTCTCAAACTTCGCACAAGCTGGTAGTGCGGACTCCACAACAGGATTCGGATTTTACTGACAATCTAAATCTGATTTATAAAATCGACTATCCCATACATGTAGAGCTCCTCACCGATGCACCTCGCCAAAGATCGGCCGTGCCTTACTTCTTGCCATACGAGCTTCTGATCTCATCACACACCGCAGCGGTCACATCCGCCGTCTTGGCCTTGCCGCCGAGATCAGCTGTGACGACTCCCTTCTCACAGACGCGCTCCACGGCATCCAGCAACTTGGTGCTTGCATCCTTTTCCCCGATCCATGCCAACATTTCAGCGCTCGTCCAGAATGTGGCAACGGGATTAGAGACGCCCTTGCCGGTGATATCGAATGCGGAGCCGTGGATGGGCTCGAACATGCTAGGATTTTGGCGTGTCGGGTCCAAATTTGATGTTGGTGCAATCCCTATGGATCCTGCCAGCGCGGCTGCCAGATCGGAAAGGATGTCTGCGTGCTGTGGAAGAGTTAGATCGGGGCATGGCCAGTCGCCGGCTGAAGCTCTACTTACCAAGTTCGTAGCCACAATGGTATCGAGCGACTCGGGCTTGAGAACCATCCTGCAAGTCATCGCATCCACCAACATCTTGTCGACAGTAACGTCAGGGAAATCCTTGGCGACTGTTGCTGCTACCTCGTCCCAGAGCACCATCCCGTTCCGCTGGGCGTTACTCTTCGTCACGACCGTGAGAAGCTTCCGCGGCCTGCTCTGCGCCGTCTCAAACGCGAACCTCATGATACGCTCCACGCCGTGGCGTGTGAACATGGCCACCTCGGTGGCGGTCTCCCAGGGGTGGCCGCGGTGGCTGCGACCGCCCTGCCCGGCATACTCGCCTTCTGAATTCTCGCGGACAATGACCCAGTCGAGATCACCAGTGTTGCAGTTCCTCAGGGGTGACTGGGTCCCTCGGAATACCTTGGTTGGCCTCACGTTGGCGTACTGCTGGAAAGGCTGGCAGATCGCCAAGCGGAGGCCCCAGAGCGAAATGTGGTCGGGAACGTCTCCAAGCTTGTTAGCAAAAGTTCACATGTCGCCGCCAGACAAAGGGCCAGTTCCCGTTATGTGGCACTTACCTGGGGCACCGACAGCGCCAAACAGGATAGCGTCGTGCTTCTTAAGCTCATCGAGTCCGCCCTCGGGAATATACTTCCCGGTCTTCTTATATGTGTCCGAGCTCCAGTCGAAATGAGTGAAGTCGATGTCGAACGACCCCAGCGTTTCTGACAGCGTCTTCAGGACTGTGATGGCGGCATCGACGACCTCAGGGCCGATCCCGTCCTTAAGCCTCATTAATTACTTGTCCCGCATTATTGAGACAGGCCTGGCCAAGTACTTACCGCTGGGATGGAGGCTATGCTATAGCTCTTTGATGCTGGGGCGGCTGAAGGAGACATGTTTCCGATTTACGCAAGATTTGGAGTATCTTGTTGTATGCGTGAAAGATATTGAGAGATCTTCTCTGCAGCATCTCCTCCATGCATATATATATCGCCGGTCCTTAGGCCGTGTGTGGGGTGGTCGGCGGACGACGGGCCTCTTCCGGCCGCGGCCGGGCAAAGGAAACACCGTGAGGGGTCATACTCCCATGCGCGGAATTGCATACCTCCGCCCTATGTTATTCCCAAATACAACGATAATCGCACAAATAATGGAGGTCTGCGACACTCTGCGCTCATAAGGCAGAATTTTCCAACTACCCAACACAAAATGAGGCAACTATGCGAGATCATTCGTGTTGTATCGCGGTCCAGAGGGTCAGATCATGGGTGATCTAACGTCGTGTACAACCTCGCAAGCCTCCAGAACAATTTCGCTTTTGTTCTATCATTACCGCCCAACTGAGAAGACAAAGTCAACTGGACTCTGGCATGTCTCGTATCGTTGGAGAACGAAACACGTCACCGGGAGGGGTACTGCACAATATGCCAGCCTTTCCTGTGCCTGCATCTCAAAACTGACCTCACCACAACGATTACCGCGCGTGCATACGCATGCAGCACTAATCTTCCGCCCGAACCCCTCCTACTCGCCAGGGCAGCCAGGCATATCCTGTGCCGGGCCATCTTATGTGCATGTGTACTCGGGTCTCGCTGCAGCCGGCGCTCCTTTTACATGCCTTTGAGGTAGGACGGGTTCTAGAAGCACTCACTCCCACTCGTTGCCCGCTCAAAGTCGGCGGTCGCACAACATGACAGCTAGACCGGCATGCAGGTGCGGGTTGACCGGCAACATCAACAGCCCGGCTGTCGCCATCCCACGAGTGCGTTCTTCAAGACCTCACCCTGGTCCTGGTCCTGGCTCTTCCCTGCTGCCCTGGCTCTGGCCAAACGTTGGGGCCGACGGCTTTTCGTATTTAGCCAGTTGAGCACCATTGCTCCCCTGCCACATCCAGCTGGAACAAAGGGTGCTAAGCAGGCATCTGGCATGGCCGAGAGCACCGGCTGTGCGCTACTAGCGCCAAGAGCTTGAGAGGACGGGAGACGGGTGGTGAGCTATCTATCGAGTGCCCTCGGGCGTTGAGACCAGCGCGGCCACGGCGCTGTAAATCCGCCTGTCACTGCATGACGCCCCGGAAGTCTATTGCCTCCATCCTGGTCCAAAGCCACGAGATGTGCCCATTGCGGCCCCGTCCCTAGTACCTACAGTGGGGTCAACCGCGGTGGAATCCTCTGCTCGGGGCGACGCCCCGACCGCCATTCGCGGCGGGTGATGGCCAGTCTTTTAAATGTAGTCTGCATAAGTACTTTACCTAGTCGTGGCCCTTGGGCATTTCCACTTCTGGGCCAGGTTCCACCGCCGACATTGCTCGTTCTCAAGAGTCTCGTATCATCGGATTGCAAATCACCAACAATGGCGAGCAGCGAGCCTCCTGGCGATGCAGCCGCTGCAACCCCTCCAGCCCCTGCGGCACCTGCGGCCCAGGAGCAGTCGCCCGCCTCCTCTCCGCCCGCGCAACCCCCTGCGCAACCCTCCGCGGCAGGCGAAGGAGCGGGCGAGGCAGCGGGCGGCGCGGGTGAGGCAGCGGGCGGCGCAGTCGAGGAAACGGGCTTACTGCCTCCCACCCATTGGACGGAGCTGGCGGGACAGGTGGGTGTGATCAGCTCAGTCGCGTGCCGCTTTGGGCGGACAGAGAGATGTGGCGCTGAGATGAGGCACAGCAAGATCTCGACGACGACAACGATTCCGCATTCGGAGATACGGCCAGCTCGACAGACTCGATAACCTCGAGCATCCTCGAGTACAGAACCATCCACGGCCGAACATACCACAGCGACCATGTGGGCGACAACGCGCAGTACTGGTGCGAGCATTCCGCCCCCCCTGACTCCTCCCTCCAAACCAGTGTAAACCGGGGAAACATCCGACAAGCCTTGGCAACTGACCACATCTCAACCTGAAGGGGCTCCAACGACGAGATGCAAAATGAAGCGATGGACATCAAGTGAGCATCTTTGCACAATAACCTGGAGCAGTCCTTGGCTGAACATCGTGCCAAACAGCCATCATTTCCTAAGTCTTTGCGCCGACAACAAGCTCTACTTTGCTCCACTCGGAGACAACGTCCAGGTACGGCCCGGGTCGCCGCCCCGGGATCACAGATAGTCGCGCTGACCCTCAAGCAGAAAGTTCTCGATGTCGGCACCGGAACAGGACTGTGGGCGATGTATGCGATGCTCTCTGCACTCCAGTATGGTTAGTTCGCGGCTTACAAGCGCATAGAGACTTCGCCGACGACCACCCCGAGGCAAATGTCATCGGCACCGATATCTCGCCGATCCAGCCCAAATGGGTGCCTCCCAACCTGAAGTTGTGAGTTCTCCTATCGGCCATTCCGGGCTGGCTGCGTTCATGTATCCTGACCAATTACCCTCCGCAGCGAGATCGAGGACTGCACCTCAGAATGGACCTTCCACGCCAACGAGTTCGACTACGTCCACATCCGCTACCTCGTCGGCAGCATCGTTGACTGGCCCGCGCTGTTCAAGGAGGCATACAACGCGCTGAAACCGGGGGCCTGGCTGGAGAGCTTCGAAGGCTCGCCGCATATGATCAGCGACGACGGCTCGGTCGGCGAGAAGTCGGCCATCTCGCAGTGGGGCAAGTTCTTCGAGGAAGGCGGCCGGACCCTGGGGCGGACTTTCATGGTTGTCGACACGGGGATTCAGAAGAAGGCCATGGAAGAGGCCGGCTTTGTCGACATTCAGGAATGGGAATTCAAGGTGAGCATGTCTTTCCTCTCAGGACAGTGATCCAGGAGTTGGTATCGGACACGAAGAGTCGCTAACACCACCTCAGGCTCCTGTTGGCGGCTGGCCCCGGGACAAGAAACTCAAGGAGATCGGGCACTGGGCGCAGACCGCTCTCGAGTCCGACATCGAGGGCTACGTGCTCTTCATCGCCAACGTCATTGTCGGCTGGAGCAGGGAGGAGATCCTGGTGTACATTGCCCAGCTGAGGAGGGAGATCCGTTCGAGCAAGAACCACACTTATTTCAAGCTGAAGGCGGTCTGGGGCCGCAAACCAGTATAGGCGCTTTCCTTTTCAGTACGTGGCTTCGGGGCCTTTTCCCCCTCCTGCTTGCAATTACCGTATACACGTTGATGGCTCTGGGTGAAGCAACTCCAGGGTGTGGGTTGAGCACATAATGAAATTATGACCATGAGATATCAAAGTACGCGAGAATAAAAAATGTTATTTACCACACTTTATCTGCATAGATGGCTGTGATTACTTCCCTGGTGTCCTCTTGCGTTCCTGAACCAGACTCGTGGTGTATCTCCTCATGGACTTCAAAACTCCAGCATAGACCGCCTGGAATTCTTTTCATGAGCTCAGCATCATGGAATTCCTTAGATACCCGCGGAACCAGCAGCCAATATTGAATTTACCCTCAGCTCAAAGTCACCTGCTTGCGACTGTTGGCCAAAGAAACTGCGGCCACATTATCAGTAATCACACTAAACCAAGCTGCAGCACTCGCCACTTACCTGCGGATCATGATGTTAAACCTCTTGATATCTGTAAGATTGAGAGGCTCTGTGTCATTCTGTACCCTGCCACGAAACGTCGGGACCAGATCCTCGAACATGACCACGACCTGGTCATAGTTACCTGCAGCAGTGGCATTCCGAGCAGGCAGCCGGAAATCGTGCTCCCAGCTGACGGTTGCCTGCTCCACCCCGTTGACGGCCGGGAGCACCGTATCCTTGACGTTGAGCGTGTACGTCTTGCCATCGTTATACGGCACCTCCAGGATGAGCCTGTCGTAGGCGGAGAGGTCCACCCCTGGCCACCCGTCGACGGTCCTCTGCGACGCAAATCCGCTGCCGTTGAGGGCCTCGTAGTCGAGGCTGCCGACGAAGCTGGCGATGGGCTCGCTGCCGGAGGGGTTCCCGGGTGCGCCGGGCGGGATCACCTCCAGACTGGACCGGCTCAGCCCACCGCGGACGGTGTCGTCCGAGGCTATCCACTCGCTGGCATTCCAGGGGTGGAAGAGCGGCAGGGCTGCGCCGTGTATCCCGGCTGCGTGCAGGAGGAGCGCCGTGAGGGAGAGGTAGGAGTAGTGCATGGCGGGCTTGAAGAGGATGATGATTACCTGAGTATTGTTACTGAAGGGAAGAGATCCCCCAAACTTTGGTCTGATTGTGGTGATATTAATTCGGATAGGATCCTCCTTTGCCCCAAGATTAGACCATTTTCTAATTTGACTCCGCTACCGACAAGCTTTCTCATGATTCAAGAGGCTTGCGCATTCGGACTTCTCTTCCTCCCGCGGCCCGTACCCACTACCTTGGGCTCTCTTTCGATATCTAGAAGCACTTGAGCCTAGAGACTTCGCTGAATCGATATAATGAATAATTCCACTTCAACCTTTGTTCACATTCGAGGTTTAACGCGCTGTGTATCTATGTTCGAAGACGGCAGCCTCACCAGCCACGAAGTGCGGATCTTCATTGCCAAGACTGAGTACTTTTCCTGTGATAGTCCAGTCGACAACTGCAAGGGATTGACAGTGTCTGGCTTTCACATGGTTGTACATATGGCTTCTTGGCACATATACACTAACGTGAGACAGCTAAACACGTCTGTTAGCTTGCCTTTGTGGAGTGCATGGACCGGCGCCAAATCGCACCCACAACTTAAGAAGCACGTCCCGAATGGTGCTGACTACGAATTAATGCCGACGTGTCTGTGCCAAGTGGCTTATATTGATTTATGGTGCTGAGATGACGGGCTTAATGAGGCATCGTGGCGGGCGCTAGGACGGCTGGTCGCGGTCAGGATGACCTCAGCTTTCAAAAAGTAAAGGTATTCTGCAGTATCAGCTGGGGCTGAGATCCTAGGGCCACAAGAGCGGCAGGCTATAAATCTCGAGAGTATTTCTGCACAATGAAGGCTCGGGTCCTTTTCACATAGCTTCTACATCCACGTTCTCTTCGTGCTTCAGCGTTCCGATATCTGAGCCGTAAACCGTCCGCCGTTAATCTCGAATCCAAGAATGAAAATGATCCGCTCGTGCCTTTCATTGCTAGCTGTGGCTGCTGTAGCCATGGCTGGCCCCCGTCAACCCAGCCCGCCAACTCTGACCTACCTGTTCTCGCTCAACATTACAAGTGGTCCAACGATCAACATTGGTTCAACGCCCCTAGGAGACAGGGTGTTCGAGCCTATCATCGGTGGATCTTTCTCTGGGCCGAAGCTTTCCGGTAAGTTCGATATGAGGAATAGAGAAACTAGACTGCCTGAGGGCTTCTTGTCACAAAATCACCTCTGTACTAACACTGATGTACGCAGGTACCGTTGCCGCTGGCGGTGGTGACGCGGCCCTTGTCGACGGCAATGGATCATTCAACCCGGATGTCGTTTACGTGCTTCAGACCCACGACGGAGGCAATATCTTGGTACGAGAGAAGGGTCACGCCCCGAATCTGCTCCTTCTGTTCGAGACCGGCAGCGACGATTACGACTGGCTGAACTCAGTCGCCGCATATGGGCAAGGCGTGCAGGTACCAGGCGGCGGTGTGTCGCTCAATGTTTGGCAGGTTAGTATTCCCTTGGAGTGTGCACATGTGCATCGGCATGGTACCTATGGAGAGTCGCCGAAGTGATCAATTAACTGACATATCCAAGCTGGGCACTTCGCATTGAAAGGACTTCGTTTACTGAGTGGGTTGGCAATGGGTTATTACTCAATAAAATCCACCCTGGCAGGTCTTCCGCAAATCTCAACCGTCTAGGTGATAATCTTAATTGGCTGCGAGGAACAACTTGAGCGATAGTCGGTGTCAGAAGAAGGAACATGGAAAGGACAGCAGAGTCTATCGAAGTCTCGCAGAATATAAATATTTGTCATAAGAAAGGCTTTAGAGACGATTCTTGTTCAGACATGCTACACCTCTGTGAAACAGCAAGCCAGCATAGGTAGATGAAGCCAAATTACGGTAGTAACGTCCCCGGCCCAGATTCGGCCCACCCCCTGATTCGGCCCAGCCAATTTTGGTGCAAGCGCACCTAAAAACACCCACTTTTCAACCCCACTTATTAATTTAAATATAATCCTAAAATGCCCCACTTTTAAGATATATAGAGATAAATAGTTATAATATATTATAAAAATAATATAAAAATACTTTTCTTATAAAAATAATTTAATATAATCTTTCTTATAATTAATAAGGTGCCTTTAAAAGGCTTACTTAATATAAATTATTATATTAAGGTACTTATTAAAGGAATTATAAGATTTATTATTATTCTTAAAGGACTTAGTATTATTTAATTAATATGGTTAAGTTGGTTGATTAATTGCTGAATTAATATTTATATAACTTTTTTAAGTTATAAGGGGAATATACTCTTTAAATTATAATGTTACTTAGGTTATATAATATAAAGGCTTAAAGTTTATATTAAATTATATGAATTTAAAGAGTAAATTAGCTTAAAGAATAAAAGAAAGAAAAGAAGAAAAGAGAGGTTTAAAGGGGCCTTTTAGGCTATAATTATAAGGCAGGAGGGGCTTATTAATAAGGGGTTATATGCACACCCACGCACGGGCCAACTAGACCCCTGTAGCTGCCAGCCTTGACTTAACTTGTGGAATATATACTCTGTCCAATAAAAGCACCAAAGCCAGACCATTAGCTTTATTAGTTTAGCCCATTACGGCCATAGCCATGCCGAAGATTCCAAGTTTGCTATCCCTTTCGGCAGTATTTATGGGGGACTTTGGACTGTATATAAGAGGACTTCTTTACTTGATTTGAAATTGGCAGCAGTGAAGAGATGATGAAAAAGTTTAAACAGATTAATGCAGGAGGATGAGGTATATATTAACTTGGTCGTTTGATTCTCTTTCCTTTACACTTGCCAAAGCATTGCAGCAGCAAGCTCGTAATCAGTAGAGCCATGTAAGCCTTGTCCATAATGACAATAAAATTTATGACATTGTTTCTCAGCGGTGAATTAAAAACGGCGACCAAGTACACATCAGACATTTAGCTACAGAAAGCTTGAAGCAGAACTCTCAGCCAAGTAAGAATGGCTAAATATGGCCCAGCAGATAACCTGACAAGCACACACACTGTAAAATTATCACGAGAGGCATTACAGAGACAAGGCAGCTGTCCTCAATACATTAATTCAGATTAAGACGGCGCTACCTTTTATATAAGGAAGAGGTCTTATAGAAATCGCAGGCAAGAGGTTTTATGCCTAAGGGGTGTGGGGCTTAGAGCCTCAGTAAATGCCTGCAATTAATAGGGCCTTCACCCATGCATACCTTCACAAAAATCTCATTAATTAACTTTTTTAATTATTTAATAATTAAAAATTTAAAATAATTAAAGGGATTTTTATTAATAAAAAATTACTTTAATTATTTAATAATTTAAAATCAAACTAATTAAATGAAGTTTTATAAATAAAAAATTGCTTTAATTATTTTAAATTGTTTATTAATAAAAATTAAATTTGTTAGGGCCGTGGGGCTGATTGTGAGCAGAGGCCCTCGGGGCCCCGTTTGGTTGGCTTAACTTATCAGCTTAACTGGCCTTTAAAGCAGCTGCAATCTAACCTTTAGGTAGTTCTTGCTTTTCCTTTCTTTTTATTAGGCAACTCTAGTTGTAAATTAACCATTATTTACTGTCGCCTTGTGCCTTCGTTGCAATTTCGATGTGAGGACCGTCTCAGGTGTGCTGGAAGCTGAAAGTCCAAGTTGATCCCAGCCCCACGACACCGACCGTAAAGAAGCAGTGCTCGCTTATGTTAGGCAGTGCAGACATGGTGGGTATCATTAAGCTTTGGAATCTCTTCTGCATCCCTTCCAAAAGATTAACCTCTGACCCTGTAGTGAGCTTCTTCTACTAAGAGTGAAAGAAGGCCAAGCACTCAAGAGAGACTAGATGGTCCAGCGAGAAGCACAATATCTTCTTTATGAAGAAGACCTTTATCTAGTGAATGAGACCGGAGTTAGCTTGCAGAGATATCCTCAGGAGTACCGGGTCATATCTCTACAACATCAGTGAGACACACCATTTCGCAACGGCCACCTGTTACGATGACATCGAAGCGGAAGCAATCAATGCCCCGACCCAGAGTCAGCTCGATGTCGTCAGAGGGCTGGGCATGCCGCCGTTTGGTGCACATCTCCCGGCGTCCCAGTGGCGCATGGACGAGGTCGGAATCAAGACGAATACGCCCATTACTTGGACAATTCGTTTCTCGGTCACGGGCTGCTTCGACTGCCCGTAATGAGCGCATTTCATCCGTTAACGATGAAGGAAGTACCCTGCTAGCAATACCTTCTCTTTCTCTAGATGAGCTCGGTTCGACTCGTCCAGACTGGCGACCCCTGCACCAGGAGGATAGACGTGTGGTGATATATCTGTTCTCGCCTCCAGCCCAGAGCTCTGCCAGTTGAGACGAGTCAGTCGATTCTAGTCACCAACAACAGCGGCGACACCTCGAAGCTACTGTGACCACCTCCTTTGAGGTTGACTGATTCTTGAAGAGTAAAGACAACCTATCTGTGTGAAACAATGGGAAACCGCCTGCTGCCATGGAGTCAATGATGCAATGGTTCTGTTTGTGGGCAAATTGTTGCTCGTCCACAATTGGTTCCCTCACCAGGGCTTCCAGTAATTGAAGGTACAGCTCGTCAAACAGATAATGGAAAGAATAATGCAAATGACGATGCTGGAGGCTATCTGCAAAGGTGATTGGTCCCTCGAGACCCACAAAGCAACTACAGTGGTTGCAAGCTGGGACGAGAAATCCCCGAACATGGGAGGGGAGAATTCTGGGGCGGCAGCAACTAGGTGCACGACTACATTAGACTGAATGACTAGTTCAGAAAGCGTGGTATAATGTTGCTTCTTAAGGTGCGTTCGTTCTGACCGTGTGCGTGCCTGCAGACTGATAATACGAGAGAGAGACCGAGAACGACCATCCTAGTCGTCCCCCTGTCACCATGCCCTCGCACGGATGCTCGCTGCCGTTCTCCGTATCCCCAACACTGCTATTCGTCGGACGGGGCGAGCCGCTTCTGCAGTGCCGAATACGGAGTGGACTCGGGCGTGGAGACGGCAAGGGGGATCTTAGTCGACTATACAGTGGTGCCGCAGCGGTAATTCTGTATGTGCGATGCCGAACACGCGGGTAGGCCCTGCAGCCCTGCATCAGTTCCCGTCCCACACGTTTACTGTTGATTAGCAACTATTGTGGATAAACACTGCGGACGAGCAGTGGACACGACCAGAATAGACCCTTGAAACGCGCGTCAGCAACAATCACACTTGTTCCCATTGGCTCTGTGCCTTGCGCGCAGCCTGCCTCGCAGCCTGCCATCCCAACCTGGGCAGGTGACGATCTGCAACGTCGACGGGGATGTACTGGGGAGGACAAGGCCCTACCTTCTATCTGGAGCACGCCGTCCATAATGATTGGGGCGAGGCATCACTGCCGCAGAGAAAATGATGCCCCCTATTACGGGAACAGAATCTGTGCGACCCGTCACTTCATGGCACTCTAGCTTGATTGCTCCGGGAACAGAAGCACAGCCCCGAGCGGCCACTGGGAATTTCGCGAGAGGAATAGTATAAGAAGGGCCTCTGTTCCGCATCTGAAGGAAAGGACTGTGATCTTCATCTCAGGCAAATATTGAGTCTCTTCCTTCTGATTACCACAATTCAGAGCCGTATATATTGTAAAACATCATGAAGCTTTCAATCTTCTCTGCTGCCCAGCTGTGCCTTCTGGCCTCAGCCCTGCCTCAAAATGCGGTTGAAACTCTTCCTGAAGGAGAATGGCGGGCAGGTGGTCCGGATGACTGTGAGTCCGACGGCAAGGGAGAAAACCCCCTTCTCGCACCATGACCCACTGACGCCGTATAGTCCGCGGCCCTTGCCCGATGATGAACACTCTGGCGAACCACGGCTTCCTCCCCCGTGACGGCCGCAACATCACCCGAGAAAATGCGATTCATGCTCTGGGTACTGGAATCAGCTTTGATTCCGAGCTGGCCGGTATAATGTGGGACCAAGCCGTCATCGCCAACCCGGAGCCCAACGCGACCTTCTTCACGCTGTGAGCCATCTTGACCGACTTCAAAGTGTAACTCGACTCCTAACCATGCATAGGGATAACCTTAACCGCCACAATGTCTTGGAACATGATGCCAGCTTGAGGTATGTACATGCACAGTACCCAACAGCATATGAGACTCACTAACACCCCATCTACCAGCCGTTCTGATGCCTTCTTCGGCAACAACCACGTGTTCAACCAATCCGTCTTCGACACCTCCACCGTCTACTGGACCACCGACATCCTCACGCCCAAGCAGATTGCCAACAGCAAGTTGGCGCGGCAGGTCACCTCGAGGGCTTACAACCCCGACTACACGTTCACGACGACCACCGAGGAGTTCAGCCTCGGCGAGGTCGCCGCCCCCTTCATCGTCTTTGGGACTCTGCAGGATCCCACGGTCGAGAAGAAGCTGGTCACCTACTTCTTCGGTAAGCAAGACGTCGGCATATATCCCTTGCGGCTGATCACTGACTGCCGAGCAGAGAATGAACGCCTGCCGAGCGAGCTGGGATGGACCAAGAAGGAGGCGCAGGTCACGCTGACTGATATCACGAGCGTCGCGAACGTCCTCAGGAATGCTACCAGTCTCTTCACTGGCGCTGCGACTCCACACAAGGTCCGCCGTGATCTGCACGCCGGCTTCTAGATTCTCGGAAGGATCTGGAGCTCGGTGGTCTATCTTTCTAAGAAAGTTTTGGTGATGGATTTGGATGCCAGAGATTGATCAAGAAATCCACAAAGCGTATTTTTACATGGCTCGGAAAGTCTGATCTACTCCAGGCCAGAATCAATCGTGTCCTTTCGAGCTCAGTTGGTTTCATTTGAAACAATTTCTATTCTCCCGCGCCCTTAGCTCGACCCTACAGTGTGCTTCTATTCGGTCTGTTCGAGGTTATTTTAGTTATTAAGTACAATTAAGGTCCCGATGCCTGAAACAGGACTGCTACGTCATAAATTCGAATGGCCGCTTTGATGAGACTGTTCCCCCTGCTCCCTTTAGACCCGGAAGTCCTTCAGCTGACCTTGCCTGTGGTCTGTCCTTGCCCCCCTGTCCCCGAGTTAAATCAAGCATTAAACCACATCCTCGCGATCCTCAAAGCACGCCCAAACTCGATATCCAGGTAGTAATATCTTGGACTCACACCAACATGCACATCCCGACAGCGTAAGTCATACGCAAGCGTGGCTGCGCCGCCAGGCGTATCAAAGTCGAAGGTGAGGTTTGGGGATGTGAAGATGACGATGGCGTAGCACAGACCGAGGTACCCAAAGAGCAAGGCTACGAAGAGCCGTGTGATAGATGACATCCTGTCCACGCCGCCCTTGCCGAACCACTCCTTCAGCTTCTGGGGCGTCCAGTATGACGTTCCCAGGAGCAGTCTCGCGGCGATCCAGACAAGGGATAAGGGATAGACGGCGAGGGCAATGCCAGCAGGGATCTTGTAGAACATGAGGGCCGTCTCGTCGCTGTCGCTGAGCAGGTCCGGGTTGCTGAACAACCACTTCTTGGAGCAGAGGTCCTCCGCCGAGCAGGAAGAGGTGCCTGGCGCGGCATCGATCCCGGACGCCAGGCAGTCGTACCGCTGGAAGACCTCGCGGTCCTGCAGCCGGAAGGCGTGGATGGTGGCGCACCACTGGGCAAAGAGCACGACGTGCAGGGCCCACCTGATGACCTTCCTGGGCTTGGAGTCCGGGTGCGAGCAGCGCCAGGGGTGGAAGTCTAGTGAGGAGACCAGGGCCCACGTCACAATCCATCCGTCCAGTGACACGGGTTCTGCGCCGTTGGGGTCGTGCACGAGCGTGGCAAGCCCCCACCACCACCATCCTATGGAAGCAACGGGAAGGACCAGCTCGAGCCAGTCCGCGGCGCCTATGCCCTTGCACTTCTCGGGGCGGATCAGCATCTTCCGGAGATCCAACAAGACTAAGAATGCTGTCATGGTCAGGTAGGACCATGCCTTCATCGCCGTGAGGCCGTAGGCGCTGTCCCTAGGGGTGGACGGGATGACCTTGAAGCCTTTGAGGCAGCTTGCCAGCTCACACCATGTGTATGTGATTGAAACCTGTGGTCCATCATCGGGGGATGGGTAGACCCTGTAATCAGGTCGGGAAATGAAGTAGTTGTCTTCTTTCTCCATGCGGTGGTCTTCGATCCACTGCCGCGTGAGGGAGCCACCGGTAAGGTCTACCTCAACCAGGGCACAGTCGACCTCGGCTGTGGTGTTCTTAGAGCAGCTTTCAAACAGGCTGTTCTTGTACAAGGCGAATTCAGGCGTGCTGTCATCCGTATGGGTGGCTCTCTGTGTCACGGCCGTGATTTGGTAGGCGAGGATGCAGCCCTGGAAGGCGACAGCTGCGAGGATGCCGAGAATGATGAGGCACAGAGCGATCGTGCGCTTGGCGCTTGAAAGGTTTGATATGCCGAGTTGTGTGCGACACTCCATACTCTTTTCCTGGAAGTCTGAGCCCAGCTGATGTTGTGGTTGTTGGTAGTGTCCTCTTCTGTCGTGGTTGCGAGTTTGACCACGATTTCTCCTGGTGTTCTCGTGATACTTTCTATGATCATATCTGATATTTTCATACCGGCTGTGCCCCTGATTATGTCCTGTGTTGGTACCGTGATGACTCTCACGGTGTCTTCTAATGTTTCCGGACCGGTCTTGATGCATTTTGAGAAGTTGAAAAGGGGAACAGAAAACAAGGAAAGCCAGGGTAATTGTACACGACAATATCACAACGGCGGAAATGAGCGATTTGGAGTGAATGCCTGTGTAGAAGCAGTATATTTAAAGTCTTTGGGAGGCAAGGGAAAGATAATTGAGGCTGTCCTGGATTGTCACTGGATTTATGTTATTGACTCCCTGTGAGGCTGCCATCATGGAGCATGCTGTCCCGGACTCCTTCAGCAGAGCCTCAGGCATAGCCACTTCAGCGAAGTGTAAAATCTGCAGTTGAAATCCTATTCCCACCTCTTCTGAGAGTCACGTAGAGCGGTACCCAATACGATGTGTTGAGACACACACTTGCGTAGTAAGCGAGCTGAATTACAGTGTCAATTATAGCTGGTGGGTGGCGGCCCACCGCTTACGATTGGGCTGATAAGCTGTCACATGGATTTGATGTGCGTCGCCAAGGATACAGACATGCAATGACGGCCCCATTGACATCTGCCCGTAAAATTGTGATAGATGACTCCGACGGCCCATCGAACATGGAAGGATTGGGGTGAGTGAGCTGGATGACGGAACGGCCGTTGTCCACAGTTTTTCGGGTCCGTGCCGGGCCCGAGATATACAACAGAAATCGATGAATATGGTAGAGAAGTTGAGAAGTGACCAAATGTATCAGCGCATTGACAGCAAAGGGCTGCTCAGATGACAATTTTTGGTTGACACCAATAAGAATTTGTGGTGATGTACCTAGGTATGCTCAAGAGGGGTGGGCTCCCTGGGGTGGCCCTCTGGTCCTTGTCACAAGGATGTATCCCCTGTGAGGATGTGAGTTCTGATAGACAAACAACGATCTAAGTTCAACATGCAGTAGGAAGTTGATAATGGGTAATGGATGGTATGAACTGGTGGAGAAGGTGACAAAGGCACTCCCAGGTAACACCGCTGTCACTAAACCTTGTCTGCAATGAATGTTTAGCTCCCGCCACCCCTGGTGACCCTGCGGCTCTGGCCCAGACTTTAAACATCAAGCCCTGTACCCTGCAGCCGTACCCTGCAACTGTCACTGTGGAGTTGATAAGATAAGCCCTACCAAGCCCCTCCACTCACCCGAGGTTGGTTTCTGCCTCAGCTTAAGCCGGCTTGACGTCAAAAGAAACCTGTGCCTAAATTGAAACGAAACCTTGACCTCCGACACATCTACTTCCTCCTCCCACAACCACCCAACCGTACCACACCTTCGTACCGTCCCTCTTTCTTCGCTGCCCAGCAAACGTCAAATTGCTGAGCACACCACTCACCTGACCTCCCACGTACCCACCCAATACCGCCAACATAGGTCGCCGTCGGCGCGCACGCCACCAACAAAAAGGACCCCGCTCCTGGCAGAAGCCGTCACGAAGGAAGATGGGCCAAGAGCAGTCCGGCCTCCTCGAGGATGACACCCCTCCAACCACCCTGACCGAGCGCTCGCTCTCTGCCGTGGCCCAGATGATCAAGGATGGACACGCTCGCAGGATTGTCGTCATGACCGGTGCTGGCATCTCCACTGCCGCTGGAAGTAAGTCACTGTTTCGCATTGGTCGCACAGCCGTCCTGGGTTTGCGCAACAGCGCGCTGATCTCATGGCGAACAGTTCCCGACTTTCGCTCGCCCAATACCGGCTTGTATGCCAACCTCGCTCGCCTAAACCTCCCGTATGCCGAGGCCGTCTTCGACATCTCCTACTTCCGCCAGAACCCAGACCCCTTCTACGTCCTTGCGAAAGAGCTGTATCCCGGCAACTACTCCCCCACCATCTCACATGCGTTCATCGCGCTGCTTGCCAAGAAGGACCTCCTACGAATGCTCTTCACCCAGAACATCGACTGTCTGGAGCGACAAGCTGGCGTCCCTGGAGAGCTGATCGTCGAGGCGCACGGCAGCTTCGCCACCCAGAGGTGCATCGAGTGCAAGACGCCGTTCCCGGACGACAAGATGAAGGAGTACGTGTTCCAGGGCGAGGTGCCCCGCTGTGTCGATGCAAAGTGTGGTGGTTTGGTAAAGCCCGATATCGTCTTCTTCGGAGAGCAGCTTCCCGAGCAGTTCCACAAGAACAGGCACGTGCCCTCGTACGGCGACTTGGTCCTGGTCATGGGGACGAGCCTCACTGTGCAACCATTTGCCAGCCTGCCGGAAATGGCCAGGGACGAGACGCCCCGTGTTCTCTTCAACCTGGAGCGTGTCGGATCCCTGGGATCCCGGCCGGACGACGTGTTGGTCCTGGGCGACTGCGACTCGGGTGTCCGCAAGCTCGCCGGTGAGCTGGGCTGGGGAGGCGAGCTGGATGCAACGTGGCGTGAGATTGTTGGTGACAAGGAGGCAGAGAGGCAGCAAAGGAGTGCCGAGGAGCGGGAGGCTGCGATGCGGGCTGAAGTTGAGGACCTGGCGGATAAGGTCGGGGAGGGTCTGAACTTCGACGATGCACCGAGCAGCCCCGATGGAGATTCTAGCGCTTCAGATGAGGAGGAGAAGTCGCACAGAGCGGAGGACTTGCGCGCAATTGGCTCCGGACTTGAGCCTTACCCCACGTCGCACGAAGCTGACCAGGCGCCCGCCGAGCCCCAGGAGCCTAAGGAAATCCTTCAAAAAGACGCTGCGAACGGTCAGCAGCCATCTACTGAGGCCAAAGGCGACATTTCGGCAAGCTCTCCCGTGGTGGCGAAAGAGCCAGATGACTCAGCCCAGGCTCACGAGGCAACAACGAAGAAGGATGCTACCGAAGAAAAGACGGATAAACCGGCTCTAGACAACCAGGGTAAATCGGCGTTGTAAGAACGCGGCACGGCTGGAGCATTGTTTTTGGCAGCATTTCCGTTTTTTTCACAGCACGCATGAAGACACGCCCACACCACCATCTACTCCTGGGCCCGACCCAGACATTACATGATACCATCCGGCATTTCGTGGAGTATAGGAATAGCCCTGAGCAAGACATACGAGACGATCCACAGAGGAGTTTGGTTGGATTTGTATCCCTGTTTTATGGGGAGGATATGCACGGCAGGATCATGGTTGAATTACAAGCATGCGTCGGAGCATTTCTTGGCCCTTGGGGTGCAATACGAAGTCTATTAACATTGTGATATTATTTCTGTTGTGCACACCTGGAAATCAATCATGAGCTCAAAGGCCACAGTGATTTTTAAGGCGAGCATCGCATCGGCTATCTGGTGGTAGGTGATACCGACGTGTTCTTTGCTATAACTCGGGGACTGACTGGCCTGAATCTCCTACTTCGGCTATCCTATCGTTCTAGCTCAAAAGTGTCATGCTGACCAACACAGCCCCTGGGAGGTCCCATGAAGACATCTTCCTCGCAAGACCCTCCCAAGCCCACAGCTCATTCGCCCGGCTTTCGCTGATTCGAAGATCTTACAAGGTCCAAGTTTCTCATTGTGGTGGCCCCAGCGTACCCAAAAAGCTTGCTTCAAACAGTTTGCAAAGACGTGTGGTCGTACTTGATCATTATAAAAACCAGAGGAGAAATCCTACGAGAGTCTTTCCCAAGTCTTCCGCGCAGGCGGACTATTATGTCAGTGCCAAACTGTATGGAGGTCGGTGGACGTCTGAGACTCGGCATGAGCGGAGGATATGGAATTATCCCACAACGTGAGCCCGCAGAAGTTGGTCGACACATGTAAACCCGGGGGCAACAAAAACGTGTTGGTCGTCAAAAGCGGTAAATAGTTGAGTTTACATTTCGGATGCCAAGGAGGTTGATCAAGCCCCTGGTCACTTTTTCTGCAGTGGCTTATGTCGATCCACTAACCCTCCTCTCCAATTGCCAGCCAACCAACAAAAGTCTTCAACATCCAAGTCGTCTTACAGCTAGACGTGACCATGAATTGACATGGTCAACTTGCCCGGCTGGCGGAAAAACAGGCAGTATACGACACTAAGCAACGCTTAGCTGAGGCCTTATATATTCGCTCTGGGTGAACCAAATCCTGACCAGACTTAGGCACTTGCATATTCAGCATGTACCGATTCTCTCTCCTCATGACCTTGCTGTCGGCCAATGTTGCCGCAGCAGTCTCGGCATTCGAACAGAAGCCGATTCCTCCAGTACACCAGCGCAACCCGGGCAATGCAGCTGAGCCATTCTGCAGGTGCTTCCCAGGAGACGAGTGCTGGCCGTCTGATGCCGAGTGGTCATCCCTGAACGCCACGGTAGGGGGACGACTCATCGCCACGGTCCCGCTTGGTTCCCCTTGTCATGACCCTGACTATGATGAAGATCAGTGTGCATACCTCCGGGAGCAATGGCTCTATGCGGGCATCCAGTAAGCCTACCGATGGACCGTCCCTGTTGCTTCAAAGCCTTCACCTAATGAACTACCACAGCCTCAACTCAAGCTCCAGCGTGATGGCCCCGTTCTTCGCCAACCAGAGCTGCGACCCATGGACTCCCCGTGAGCGGCCATGTGAGCTGGGCACATATGTCCGCTATGCCGTCAACGCCACTGGCCCCGAGCACATCGCTGCCGCTGTCAACTTCGCCCGGGAGAAGAACGTCCGCCTGGTCATCCGGAACACTGGCCATGACTATCTCGGCCGTTCCACCGGCGCTGGGGCCCTGGCGGTCTGGACTCACTACCTGAAGGACATCACACCGGCCCAGTGGGACGACGCAGACTTCACCGGCACGGCTCTCAAGCTGGGAGCAGGTGTTCAAGGGTATGAGATGCTGCAGGCTGCGACCGCTCTCGGCCGAGTTGCTGTGGGAGGAGAATGTCCTACGGTGGGCGTGGCTGGGGGCTACACACAAAGTGGTGGTCACTCTGCTCTGAGCACAAACTTCGGACTCGCTGCAGACCAGACACTGTCCTTTGAGGTTGTCATCGCCAGTGGTGAGCTTGTCATTGCTTCCAAGACGGAGAACACCGACCTGTACTGGGCCCTAAGGTATATCCATGAGCCTTATATCATACGATTTGAAGATCATCCGCTGACACATACACAGTGGAGGTGGCGCCGGAAACTACGGCGTCGTTGTGTCTCTCGTAGTAAAGACCTACCCAGAAGCCATCGTCAGCGGTCTCAAGCTCTCCGTGGAAAAGGCCGACAACGGCAACTTGACTGACCGGGTCTTCGAAGCGGTGGACGCGTTCCACGCCGCCCTCCCGGGGCTCGTCGACTTTGGCACCATGGTGATCTACTACTTCACGACCGAATACCTCAGTATCTCCGCCCTGACGGCCTACGACAAGACGCAGGCGGAGCTTGAGCAGGCCATGCAGCCCTTCCTCTCGGTCATAGGGGGCCTGGGTCTCCGCCACAGCGTCAACTATACCGAGAACCCAACCTACTATGATCACTACAGCGCCTACTGGGGGCCGTTGCCAGATGGCTGGATCCAGGTCGGCACGGCCAACTTCGGCGGCCGGCTGATCTCACGGTCTCAGCTGACAAACCTATCTGCCACGGCGCGCACTATTGCTGAAGAGGGGGGTATTTTCATCGGTGTGGGCACGAACGTAGGGCCATTCGGCGGCGGTGAGAACGCGGTGCTGCCCGCGTGGCGTGACGCCGTCGTCTCGGCGTCGCTAGAGGTCCCTTTCAGCTTCGAGGATTCATGGGCCGACGTATATCGGGAGCTGGACCTCATCACGGATGTCTTGCAACCTGTTATTGAGGAGGCGACGCCCGGCATGGGAACATATATCAACGAGGGAGACTTTCGGCAGCCCAACTGGAAGGAGGTATTTTATGGGGCCAACTATGACCAGCTGCTTTCTATTAAGCGGAAGTGGGATCCTGAGGGGCTGTTTTACGGCGGCGTTGCTGTCGGGAGCGATGGTTGGGTGGTTTCTGAGGATGGGCGGTTATGCAAGGCTTGATCTTTCTGAATATGCCCAGGTAACTTTCTCTAAGGCTTGATCTTTCCGAATATGCCAGGTAACTTTCTCTCCATCGGACCCTTTCACTTGTGTACCAGGAATGGACATCTACCACGGAAGAGGCTTATCTTCCAGAATTGCCGAGTTAGCTGTCCCTCGAAGCACCCAGATCCGGAATCCAGCAACCTCAGCGCGAAGACTGTCCATAAAAGCCCGTGGAAGACGAGTCTGTGACGTTGATATTCGCAGTCGACAGCCAACTTGCTTCGCTGTTTCGAGGGGAGAAATCGTTTGACCTCCGAAAATCCTACGCGGTCTGTGTTCCAGTCGATGCCTGTGAAACTCAACACCAGCTCGCATTGTGAATTCTTGCGCCTAGCATCTGCGGTATCATCACCACGGCTTGCTGGCTCTGGAGTCTGGTCGCGAACTGTACATATTGGGCCAGGTTATGCCGTCCTCGATTTCAAGTTGATCATCAACGGAAGGCGCTCCCAGATAAGGTATGTGCGTTGCTTATTCCACCAGTCCTCGTCCGGGCTGGCGAGTTCAAAGTCGAAATACCACAAGAGCTTGGCCATGGTGATACGCATCTCAGCCCACGCAAGCCTGCACGAAAGTCAAGTCAGCAGTTGTTCCAGGCCTTCCATCATTCCACAGCCAAAACTTACGCCTTTCCTGCGCATGACCTCAGTCCATGCGAAAACGGCTGACTTCCACCCTTGTCGTCACCCGCAAACTCGGAGTCTGGCGGTAGATCCAGCCACCTCTCCGGAACAAAATGCATGGGGCGCCTGAAGTTGAGCTCAGAGTGGGCAGCCGCCAGCATGTGGACGCCTACACCAGTCCCACCGGGGACGAACTCCCCGTCAATGATCTCGCCCTTGTCAGGCACCGTCCTGGCAAGCGAACAGCACAAGGCCGGGCGCATGCGCATAGACTCCTCGAGGCAGGCGGTAAGGTATCTGCAGTGCACAGTGGACTGCATGGTGATTTCATCCTTGGAGCGAAACATGGAGCGAATCTCCTGCTTCAGGCACGCCATCTTGTCGGGGTTCCGCAACAGCAGATATGTCAGGCCCGTCATGGTGTCCGATGTGGTGTTGCTCCCGGCCACGATGAAAGTGCTCGCGAGCAGCGTCAGGTCGAGGCTGGAGAATTTTTCCTCCTGATTCTCGAGGATGTAGTACATGAAGTCCTTGCCAGGACTTTTAGCCTGGAGGCGCGCCTGAACCTTGGCTGCTGACAGGGCGAGGTGTTTGCGACGGGCCTCACGGGCGTACTTGGGCGTCAGGAATTGCAGGACGGACATCAAGCCGTACTGCAGGGCAAATTGGAAGAACACGACCGACTTGGCCCGATTGCCGAGCACTTGGAGATGTGGCTGGTCTGCCTGGTTGAGGCAGTTCGCGGTGGTGCCAAAGGCAAGCTCTAATCAATAGACCGGAGTTAGTGAGAGCTCTGGATGCAGAGACTGGGACTTACTTGCCGGTGATCACGTCGTAGGACAAAAGATTGAACCATTTGGCCATATCGACCGGGCCCTGCTTGCAGCTCTTGAGCAGCTGGGTGAGGAGGGTGTCTGAATGTGCCTGCAGGTACTTCTCCTGGTCCCTCACGGCCCTCTCGCTGAATGCCGGGTTGATGGCCTTCCTGAGCCTGGCGTGGCCCTCCGAAGTCTCGGTCATGAGCGCCCTCTTGCCGTTGATCTCGACGGGGGCGATGCCGCGCCCATCGACGGCCTTTTCGAACTCGGGGGAGCGCTGGCCGTAGATCTTCCTCCAGGCACTCGATGTGGTGTACGACAACTCATTGGGGGCGATGCGGACGACAGGGCCGTACTGGTTGTGGAGGTCGCGTATGCGCCAGCCAAGCCGACCTCTGAAGTTGAAGTAATTCCACGGGAGGCGGGATGTCGCCCAGAGTTTCGGGCCCGGATAGGACGACAGAGGGTGGAAGAAGAGATTGTAAACAACATTTACCACGATGAGGCGGATGATGAGCTGTGATTATTGGTGTCAGCGCGCGAGGGCCATTTGTTGTTAAAGCGAGGTAGTCGTCGACAACTCACAAGGAGCAGGACTCCCATCAAAATACTACTGCCGCTCACGGAGGGCAGGTACGCCCGGACAGGGTCGAGAACCGCCGACGCTGCTGCCATTTCTGCAAGTGAGCTCCTGGGAAACCGCCCGTGGCGTTGACAACGCCAATCTGACACTTTTTGCCTGACTTTATTGTCGAGACGAACAATTATGCGGCTCTACTGTGAATATCTTGGCGCCGACTGCTACTGTTTTGTACAGTATCTACCTAGGTATGCTTTGATTCAAGGACTCTCCATGAGGCAAGTGCCGGTGCTCTTTCATGGCGGCCCACCTGACGAGAAGAAAGGAAAGAAAGGGACCAAGCCTCAAACATGCCGCCGCCGCACTTGTCCAATTGATTCATCGCTTCTTGCCACGCACCCGCGGCTGTTGATCTACTATCCACAGTACCAATTGAAAGGCATGACTCGACCCGAGAGAAGATAGATAGTCCGCCGACACTCTGACTCGTGCCGCTGTCTGTGGAAAACGAAGTGATGCCCCCCCCCTGTCGTTTTGGTTAGCTGTCCCCCCCCGCACCAAAATTTGGTTGTGAACGCGGAATACGCACTAAGATTTTCGTGGATACCTTTATTAACGTTATTGCGCACCCAATTTGGTAAAAGAGAGGGCGTTATAACCCTTATTTTGCGTATATCTTTGGAATGGTTAAAAGTAGTAGAATTAACTTAAGCCCATTACGTGAGGGAGCATACGCTTTGCTAGCCTTGGCTTAAGGTAATTATAGCCTACCCAGATTAGCAGGGGACTTGTTTTGATGGCCCTCAAGAAGCAGAAGCCTAGCCATCGCAACTATATACCCGTTTGTAACGCTGAGTCATCTACTTTGCTGATGAGGCATGTATTAATTAATTAATGGCGTTATTATGTATGAAGAAGTTGATGGCGAAGGCGAAGGCTATTGCTGCTGTAAAACAGAAGCTAGCAGCCCGATTGAAGCCCTCTTGGGATAAGCAGATGGCTGCTTAGCGTGTTGCTTAGCGTGCCGCTGAGAATGCTGAGGAGGTTGCCCCTAAAGTCATCCCTGATGAGAATAATGCTTTAGGCAGCTTAGATGAAGCCGAGGGTGCCCGTGCTAGCTGGGAGATGTTAGGTACATCTGAACTACTGCTATTAGCTAGCAATGCTGAGGGTAGTGATGTTGAGGAGCTGGGAAGCCGTCCCCTTCTGAGGAAGTTGCTGGGGAAAGCATTCTTGATGTTATATATAAAAGTTATTGGCGTGAAGGCTTTTTTAACGCCGCCAATAAAGTGATGAAGCTTTGAGTTTAGTGATGATGAGTATGAGGCTTTTGATATTAATTTGCTGCTTAGCAGGCTTTTTTTTGAGATGAAGGATTGAGTTGAGGCTGAGCTTGTTGATATGGGGGATATGATGATTAAGTTATCGTGAGTCTTATTCAAGGTAGGTTGTTAGTTATAAATGAGAATATTTTTAGTTTGATTGGGTATGGTAAGAAGGAATGGAAGGCATTTTAAGGGAGAACTTCCTAGTGATGAGATCATAGAGATGCTCTTATTAAGCGAGGGTTCTTATTATTTTATGATTATATATACCTATAAAGTGATACTTTTGGCAGTGCAAATAACGCCCTATGGCATTGCAACGCTAAGGCAACCAGGTATTAAGATCTTTAAGCCTCCCCCATTGGTGAGGTTGGTGCTTAGCTTAGCAGATGGTTTGCTGGTAGCTAGGCGCCTAGAAAGTGTCCCTTTAGCAAGAGAGTTACCATTGCTCTAAGGCCCTTGGGAAGGGTTAACCACTGCCCGTATGGTAACCGTGATGGATGGCGATTGATTGCCTGTTTTTAAGGCCTATAAGAAGTTAATGCAGATGTGGCGATGCTTTGAGGGTCTTCGTTGTAGGGTTAATCGTTGTTATTGCAATAAGGGGGACTTTTTGTAGTAATGGTGCTATGTTAGGAAGGATGGCATGCATGTAAATATTGTTAATGTTGATTTGAACCTATGGGTATAAGCAATAGTTAATGGCGAGGCTGCCGTTTGAGGGCCTTCAGAAGAGCTTCTTACTAAGTGGATAAATGCTGCTGAAGCTAATGAGAGTGATGAGGAACCTGGTGATGATGGTGTTAGCCTTATATGCAAGTGAAAAAAGCTTAGGAAGGGCAAGAAGCAGAGGGAAAGTGGCATTAACGTGGTAGTTAACTCATTAATTAATTTTCACGCCCCTGGCTTTGCATATAGGTACTTAGCGATGCCGCCGCTGCCGCCGCCGCTGTCAGCGCCTTCGTTAGCATACTTATTAGAGGGCTTTGAAGGGCTGCTGGCACTGCTGGCGCTGGCAGCTTTTCACCTAAGCAGCCCTATACGCCATTATTAACTGCTTGTGCTTTCATTGTTGTCGTCATGAGTGCTTAATGATTAGAAGGCCCTTGGCAAAGACTTCATATTTAAGGCCCTATGGAAGCATTTTTGTATGTTGGTAGAGAGGAGGTAATTAATAGAGTTGCAGAAGGTCATGAAGCGTGAGGGCGTTGATCTCTGAGCCCTGCACTTAAAGGAGGACGTTTGGTTTGATGAAAAGGGCCTAGATGGTATTAAACTGGTTAAAAGGCTCGTGAAGCTGTACTTGAAGGAGAGGGAGGACTTTTCTGGGCTTTTTAAGAGTGATGAGGAGGAGGAGGACTTATTGTCGTCATTGGCGTTGGCGTAGGATGAGAATTATGATTTTTAGTAGGTGAGAAGCCCCTTGATGTTGGCTAGTGATGCGTTAATGTTAAAGAGTGAATTTGAGGCGTTTTTTGATGGATTTTGAGCGTTTAATTGATGTCGTTTGTGAGAGAAAGAGTAGTATAGTTGGTAAAATAGCTGATGAAGTGGTTGTATGTAAAAAAAGAGTGTTTGTTTGGGTGTTTAGAGAGTTGATTAAGAAAATTAGGTGTATTCCTTATAGTAAATTATTAGGTGTCCCTTTTTGATTATTTTGCTAATATTCTTTTTTTGTTAACTTGCTTGTTATTAAAAAACTTGTTATAAACAACCTTATTATAATACTTTTTCCTTCTTGTTAATGCTGCTTTTTTTACCCTTCTTTTAACTATATGGCATCTCTATTGCCCTTTATCGCCATTATTATCTTTAGATCTTTTCTTTAGCATATGTATATGGTGGAAATGTCCCTTAATTGCCTTTATATGCTGGCTAACCTTTAGAGCGCTTAAGTATAAAAAACCTGTAAATTTCTCATTATTATTGTGGTTATTTATCTTATATTAATATTAATGATGAATGTGCTTCTTTAGATCCCCAAAATACGCCTTAATTGGGTTGAAATTAGGGGAGTATGGCGGCAGATATATTGGCTGGATACTTTTTGCCTTAATGGCTGCATAAATGGCGCCGTTGTGATGCTATGAGGCGTTGTTTATTATAAGCATTGATTGAGGGCTTGGGTAGGCATTTATTTGAGGGAGAACCTTTTTGAGAAGCTATGTTAAGAAGAACTCCTTTGTTGTATGCCCCTTGTATACCGTGATGTTGAGAAGACTGCTGATTGTAATCGCTGGTAGTAGATGGAAGTGAGCGCTTTGCTTAAGAAGACTTTTAACTTAAGGAGTATATCTTAATGGTGCCTAGCCTGTTCTTCTTGCGTTATTACGCTTATTAAGTCCTGATTTATCGCAGAAGATAAACATTTTGGTGGTATGCTATGGCTTAAAGATCTTAAAGAGGTAATAGCTTTGGAGGTCCTTATTGTGCTGTTGGGCTAGTATGTGTACTTGCTTGTTGGTTTAGTCGCATGCCTTGAGGGTCTTTGTGATGATTAATGTGGTGACGTTGATTTGGCACACTTTGGCAAGAAAGCACTGCATCTTATTAAGGTATATGTTTGGCTTATTAAGGAGAAGATCTTTAAGCTCTTGTATGGTGATGGGAGGGCGTTAGCGGTGCTTAGTAGGCCTGCTATGTTAAAGAACGTTATGTATCTTTAAAGCTCATTGCTTTAGTTTAACGGCATTTAATGGTGATGATAAGGGCACGCTTAGCGCTATGGTATTCGTAATTGTGACCTTCCTTTGGTATCGCTGAATCGTCGCCTTATTGCATTAGAATTTGGCTTGCAGCCACTTATTTAATGGCGATGGGTTTAGCCGTAAATAGAATTGCAATATTTGTAGTTTTGCATTTGATAGGTGGTGGCCACTTATTATAATGACCTTTCTTTTGCTGAATTGAGTGTGTGGGTGATGTTAATGAGGTTATTTGAAAATCTTGGTGCGTATTCCGCGTTCATAGCCAAATTTTGGTGCGGGGGGGGATAGCTAACCAAAACGACAGGGGGGGGGCATCACTTCGTTTTCCACAGACAGCGGACCTGGAGCCCATCGAAGCTGGGGTTTGCTGCCAGGGGACGCCGGTTGACTTCCAACACGGCTCACTTCGCTGGCAAATCGACCGGAACTCCCCTATTCCACAGTAGAACAGTCTGCTAACGAATAGGATGTTCCACAAACAGCACGTTGTCAGACGGAAAGCCTCGCACATGATGACCACAGCCTCCCAGCTTATCGGCCGTCATCCATGCCACCATCGCCGACGCAGTGGATACGCGACTTGGGACACGAGGGCGTCGGGATGGCGAGGCTTATCATGATCATGATTACGGTCTCGAACATAACCAGACCTTGCGCTTTGTCGAACAGACGACGACGCTCATATACCTACCAGTCTAAACGTTCATGAACCTGCCACCCTAAAGGCCGTGACAACGAACAGCACAAGACTCCAAGATGGCACAGCCAGCATCATTGCTCCACGAGTCCCCAGAGACGCGACCCATCAAGCCGATGCAGATTCTCTCCCTCGGCATGACGAGAACAGGTAAACTACGTGCCACAAGCTCACTCCACCCCACGCCCGCCCGGTCCTAACATACCAGCACAGGCTCCTCCTCGATAGCGCAAGCTCTCACCATCCTGGGGTACAACAACATCCACCACGGCGTCAAGGACGTCGGCAACGCAAGCGACTGGCCGGTCCTGTCGCGGGCGGCCGACTCCTTCTTCCCCAGCCTGCCGACCTACACGGGGGCGCCATTCACCCGCGCCGACTGGGACCAAGTCTTCGGCAAGTACGAGGGGGCGACCGACATCGCGTCCTTCTTCGCCCTGCCCCTGATGGAAGCCTACCCGGAGGCCAAGGTCATACTCGTCGAGCGGGACGTTGACTCGTGGTACGCCAGCATGGAGGCGGCCATCTGGAGCACGACGTGGGGATGGCGCGCCTTCCTGATCATGGACGTGATCGGGCGGCTCAAGGGGCTGCAGGGCGGGCTGACGATCCGCAAGGTCATGTTGGGGTACTACGAGGCCGGGAGCGTTGGCGAGATTAGGCGCAAGGCGAGGGAGCGGTATCACAGGCATTACGCGGAGGTCAGGGTTGCTGCGCCTGAGGGCCGCCTGTTGGAGTATAAGGTTGAGGATGGGTGGGGCCCGCTGTGCGAATTCCTGGGCAAGCCAGTGCCAGAGGTGCCATTCCCGCATGCGAACAAGAGGAAAGATCATGTGGCACGTGTTGCAGCGCGACAGAATATGTTCTTGAAGATGGTCGCTCTGGGCATGTTGAAGAAGCTGTTGCCAGTCGTGGCCCTGACCGTCGCGGCAGGGTTAGGCTATTGGGTCGGGAAGGAGAGGGGTTATGATCTCTCTGCCATTATATTATTGTGGAGGAAATGGTCTTCCAGCTTCTGAATGTTATGAGAGGTAGACTGACCTCTTGCCCCTAATTATTGAACGCCGACTCCTGTCAGCGGCGACCTTGAGACTAGAGCGCTGGTTGTTTTCTCAGCTCGGCATGGCGTATTAGACATTGGAGGTTGGAAGCTCGCATTTCGGAAAACCTTAGTTGGCAATAGCTCACCTATGGAGGTGGAAAGACATGCATATGTCTGGTGAGGGCCGCTTGACGTAGGAACAGCTCCCTGAGATCATTGTCTACACCCACATCACTCCCCAAACTCAGTCACACGCCTTTGTCATTGACGGCGAGGCTCGGTTCAATGCTTTTCTTACAACACAATGCGGCACGATTGTGCGATAATACCATTCAGAGAAAGTCTGAGAATCATAAAGAGGGCCTTGTCACACTGCCGTCGCTGCCGCCAGCCCACGCACGCATTGTGAACTCCCACAAAGGATCTGGCTGGCTGAGGTGTGTCAGTCAGAGAAGCAGATACATATAAATGACGCCAATAAATCTCCATTTTGGCTCTCGGTCCGAACTATCAATTCCCACACAGACACCTGTTCATGTTCAGGAACCTCCAAAGACAGATCCAACAATTTGTCCAAAGACTCAGGAACATGGCAAACAACTCGAACAAGAATCTTGACGCGGAGACGTCCAAGTTCTTCATCAACTCGGACGAGGCTCGCGGTGTAAACCCTTTTGAGGCGGCCTCCCTTGACATTCCTCAGACTGCTCGACCGGACAGCACCTCTCCCCTCGAGAAAACATTTGCTGAGCAGGAGGAGGAGGCCAAAGGCCGCTCTCATACTCGCTTCACTCCCACGCCGCGCCCGGAGGCCAAGGCCGACAAGTTGGAGGCTGAGGTCCAGGCGCAGAAGGTGCCTCGGGACGCGTGGATCTGCTGCGTTTGCAATGTCACCAATCCGTTGGTCGGCCCGGCTTGCTGGCAGTGCAAGACCCATCGTGCCTGCACCCGATGCTACTCAGCGTAAGGGGGCTGCTGTGGGTAGTGTAGCTGTTTGAGTTAGTTTCCTTGGAGTTTTTGGGTGTAGGTAAAATACCCGTTAGAGAGAATAGATTGTTAATTTAAGGTATCCGAGTTTTGGAATTTGAGAGTCTATCACCCATGAATCGTTGCCGACGTCCCTAACCTCTTTTCTGGACACAAATCTAAAAATCAGTTCCGCCTGATCATTGGGCGGACAGACTTCTCAAGATGCCTTGAGCTGCTCATCGTAATCCTCGCGCCAGTCTTTCGTCCAACTCAAGTAATCCTCCAGAACAGCACCGTTCATGGAGGCAGTTGTCCACCCCGCTGCCCCTGTAAGAAGATCCACGGTCCACACATAGGCCAGCGCCTTCCGTCCACCCGCCAGTGTCACCACCTGCACCTCGTACAGCGGGTTTTCGAAAGCATCCAAGATAGCCCACTCTTCGAGGCTGAGTCCGTAACTTGATATCTATATCAGTGATTCTGAGTGACCGAGTGAGGTGTCCAGGCCCTTGTATTCTTACTAAATGAGGCCCTGAGCTTCAGAGGACTCATCGTGGACGAGCCCCGGGTATGACTGATCCGGGAGCCGAGACACGCGGTATCCCGGGGCTTTTGCGGACTCATGCTTAGGCACACGGTCCAGCAGGGCTGCGATGACCTCGTCTATCACGAGGGACCCATAGGCAAATAGGGCGGGTGCTGGACGAGAGGGGTCATCGCCGAGTGCTGCCCGCGCGAGTGCGAAGCGTTCGCTCTCGGTGGCCATGGCTTTTGGATATCTGGTCGATCTTGGATTGGCCGATCCCTGGACACTTCAGGATTGCCAGGTTGTTGTGGCGGGTTCAAGTCGACCAGATACCATCTGTTCGTACTGTCCAGACTCCCAGGCTTGTTGGCCCATTGCTGGTACACCGAGGCTCAGGGCCCCCCTCTCGATATCGAGGAAGCCAGGGTTAGGAGAGCACTTATGTAATCATCAAAACGTCACTGTGAAGTCCATTGCTTACCCGACTCGAGCGCTTCACTCACTCAAGTTGGATGGATCTGTGAACTCACTCACGACTTATAAATAATCACAAGTTCATAATGTTATTACCAATACATGTCCAATAACACATCGTATTGTACCCTCACCTCATATACTCACCGTCTCACAAAAGTTGGAGCATCATGCCTCCCGTTCGCCTCCGACACATCCACCTTCCCGCATCACCATCACAGGGCATCTTCCCGAGCTACCAGACAGCAGCCGCCCTGCAAGAGCTGCTGCGACGGCGCCAGCTGGACTACCAGGATGCCGAGTCATCGTCACCGTCGAACAAGGGGCTCACCCCCCCTCACCCGACCCTCATCTCCTTCACGCCGCAGCCCACATACACGCTCGGTAGACGACAGGCCCAGACACACACATCCTCGTCATCACCAGCGCCGTCCTCACTGTCACCAGCAGAGATATCCCGCCTCAAGGCGCCCCTCCACATCCGGTCCTCGTCCGCGCACTCACAGCACACCCAGGGCCTGGCGCCCACCAGCGCAGAGAAGAACGCCGCCGACCCGCCCAGCAGCGAGCACATCTTCCCCCCGTCGGTGCTGAGCTCGCCCCGCGGCGGCCTGGCCACCTACCACGGGCCGGGCCAGGTGGTGCTGTGGCCCGTCATGGTGATCAACTCGTCGACACGGGCCCTCGGCCACAAGCACTTCACCGTGCGCTGCTACTCGCGCCTGCTGGAGCGCACCACCATCTCGCTCCTTCGCCGGCTCTTCGGGCTGGCTGGTTTCACCACCGACGACCCGGGAGTGTGGGTGAGGACGCCACCAGCGCCGGGGTCCCTGCTGGGCGGCACATATGGCGACGGCGAGGTGCGCAAGATCTCCGCCCTGGGCATCCACCTCCGCCGCCACGTCAGCAGCCTCGGCGCCGCGCTCAACCTGGACATGCCAACCACGCGCGCGGCCGCCGCCACTACCATGCAGCACCGCGCGGAGGCAGAGGCGGACGAGGCGACCAACCCCTGGGCGCGGTTCGTCGCGTGCGGTATCGCGGGCAAGGGCGTGACCTGCGTCGAGGAGGAGCTACTCGCGGCGGGGGGCACGGGGGTCCCGGGGCTGGACTCGGAGGTCGTGGCCCGGGCGTGGGCGGAGGAGCTCGCCGGGGGGATGGGGCTGGAGCCGTGCGGTGTGGAGCTTGTGGGGAGGGACGAGGCCGATGAGCTTGTCGCCGCGGCCCGGCGGGACGGTTACCTCGATGCTGCAAGGGGGCACGAGCTGTGACCACGGACCAGGGGGTTGGCAGGCAAGTTAGGGCGACGACGTTGTGATCAGGTGCGCGAGCGGTCACATGATGGAAGGTGCGACACGGGGAAGGATTTTGGGAACAAATTATGGCTGTCACACGATTACGATCAGCATTGGGTGGTGGTGGTTTGCATGTCAGCTTACTAGACTGTAGACGAAGATACCCATCGTTGTAACATATCCGGTCCATGGCTTGCTCCCTGTCGTCCTTGTCCGCTCGGCCCGTGGCCAATCACGCCTCGACAGCACACCGAGTGCCGCACATACAAGACAATATCTGACCGCATCAACCGCAGTCACAATCGATCGCAGACCTGCACGCCGTCGCCGTCGTGTTCGCAAACCCTTGATCTGCCGAGCCGCGACATGGCGAGTACCACACAACGCTTACACAAGCCCCGCGCGCGCCCCCGGTGACAACTGACCAGGGCGGCCGTGCTCAGGGTGGGCACGTCATCAGGAAGGAATAAGCACCAAAGGGGGGTGGGAAAACGACACCTCACATTCACCCCTCATTCCTCACAACGTGGCAGCTTGTGTGAGCCGCGCCCCACCTAATCACAGCCGTCGGGGTGGTCTGATTTCCGGACCGCGGGAAGTCTGGATGGAAACTCCAGAAGCTGGTAGTCTAATTCCTTCTTGCATGACAAGGGGAACAGGCGGAACAGGCACACGAACCCCGGATGCTGCAGTTCGTGATAAATCATCTTTCGCATCCCCACTCCCATCACATCCCACATGCCCTGCATGCGCCGAGCCCCTTATCTCCCTGTCGTTGGGTCCCCAGTCACTGCTGGACCACCCTCCTCCCCCAAAGTCCCCATCCAATCCCCCAAGAGCCAGGGGGGCATGCCACCAAAACTTAGGGGGCCCCATAAGGCTTCTCTCCCTCCCGTCGGGGTATTGTCACGCCGCTGATTGGTTACCACCATCGCGGTAATCTTGCAATCATAACGCGTATGTCCCTGGCCGACCGCCCCCTCCCCCCCCCTTGTGTCTCGGGGCTTGTTTCTGTAGTGGTGCTGACCACCCACTCCTGAAGAGAAGAAAGATCGCCTAAATCGGGCCACTCCCTGCGGGCACGTTCTGGCCAAGGGGCGATGGCCCCTCCCCTCCCATGCGGCGGGTTCTATCTGATAGCAGCAGCCTCTCATTAGCTAAGGGAGGGCTTCGAGGGGGCGATCGGGGCGCCGCGGAACACATGCTCCGCTAAACAGCCTGAATCGGGCATGCATCTGGTTGAAAGATGCCGAATGTGGGCCCCTGCTCGATCGGGCCATGGGGAGCGAGCTGCGGGAGCACTGCATGGTCATTGATTCGCTTGTTCCTCCTTCGTGTGTGCGCATGTATGTACGAGTGCATGTGCGTTTGTGGCTTAGGTGTGTGTGTGTGTGCCAGCGCGTGCCTGTGTGTGCATGTATGTATATGTATGGGATTGCCTCCACCCCATTCATGAACTGGACTACCCAATGCTCTGCATGGCAGCTGTGGTGCCCAGATCTAAGAAGCATATTGTAACATGCCTATCTGCCACTCCTCCTGGGCATTGCCGTTCGATCCATCTGGCCTGTCCCTGCCCCTCAAAAGTCCCATCCAGCGACCCGAAAGAGGCAAAGACTCGGCACCGGGACAGAGCTGCAGCGATGGTGGTCAGCCAGCTCGCAATCAGTTGGGGAAGGGGTTGACGAGGGGGGGAGCGGGCCAGTTTGACGTTCTCAGGATCAATACTGCCCAGAGTCGATAGTGTCGCACGCCCCACGGAGGTTTTTGTCGAATATGACAACCTCGCAACCCTCCCCACTGACGTCAACAAGCTTCCTCGCAGCCACAAGGCTGGCCATGAGGAGGCGTGTGAGTGGCGGCTAATATTTGCTGCAGACCTGCAGACCTGCACGCTCAGACGCTGCACTGCGCTGCTCATACTCTGGCTATTGACTGACAGATTGGCAGATCACTGCAAATAGTAGGAGCCTTTCCGCCTCGTTTTGTTGGCGCAACCGAACCCCCCCCCCCCTTCCGTAGTGGTTACTGGGCAAGATGCAAGGCGTGAAAACCATTGTTAGGCCCTGTCCTTGCCAGACCCGCATATCGAGAATCCATCTGCGGGTTTGTGGGGCCAGACGGGACGGGAGAGGCCGCAGGGATGGGGAGGGGGGAGCGGTTGCGGGTCGGCCGAGACAACTTGCCCCCAGGTCTCGCTATCTTTGCTGTCTCTCAAGGGTCAGCAACAGCAAAGATGACAGGTCTTCCAGACCGTAATGATTTGCGGACCATGTCAAGGTGTCGTGACCCGACGGCTCTTCCACTTGGGGTTTTCTGTATGATCCTTTCACTCCGGGTACGCGAGCAGTATGCGCCCCCCCAGGCCACCTCCCCCGCCCCCCCACAAGGGGGAAAAGGAGCAAAAAAGGAAAACGCCTTTGACAACCCCATCTTGAACGCGACTGCAATGTAAAGGGTTCGAGTACTCCGACGTGCAGAAGCAAGCGCCAATTTCCAGGCTCACCTGAGACAGGAAGGTGAGGGCAGCAAGTTCTTGACCGGTGTCCTGAACACGCTTAACTCCTCCGTTATTTTCCTTCTTCTTTTGCCTCCTTCTCACCCCTCATTGACGGAGTTCAGCCGTGGTAATCGACTCAGATTACTAGATAACCGAGCCCGGGGTTGATGCGGGCCACGAGAACCGCCCCCTGCGCTTCTGGCGGCTGAATTGGGACTGTGAGGTGGAACTCCCGTGGGCCCGGCGACAGACCCCTTGTTGATATGGATCCTTCACCGGTGAGGATCCCGACGCGCATATACCTCGCGTTTCTCAATCGAAGTCGCGGCTCTGTAAACATGCACATGGTATGACATGCATTGGCGGAGGCGGAGAGCTCGCCGCCTTTCTGCAGTATCCCCAGACATCTTCACCCCGGCGCTGGTCGCGCTCATCGCCAGCCGCAACTCCGACAAGTCGGACGGGATCAAGGGACCTTGTCTGCGGAACACCATCGGGTGTTCGAGCGGGCAAAAAACTCTCGAAGGTGTTCCCCTGGTCCGCTCGAATCTTCCTGCATGCTCCCTGTCACTTTGTGTTGGAAGGCTGCATCGACAAGGACCACCGAGATCAATTTGGGCTGTCCCCGGCTCTGACCGCCTCGGCAGCCCGCGCTTACGGTAGAGTAGAGCCGCGGCCGAACATTCGTACTGGATCGGTACCGGTCTTTCGTGGGCCCAAGCCTCGTGGCAGAAGTGGTCTGGAAGACAGAGAGGCGGGTGTGGCCCGAAAGTCCTGTGCCCATATGTTTCCCCGCTGTAACAGTCCACCCGGAGTCGAATGCGATACTTGTAATCAGCAGGCCATTGGTGCACGACCATGGTTTGCTGTCCAGTAGGACATGTTGAGGCCGACTTCGAAGGGCATTAGGTTTAAGTGTATCACGACGCGGCAGGCTTGCCGCAGCGCCAGCAGTCCCGTGTACACGGAACAAGCAGCTCTGCCACTTGACTGGTTGGGCGACGCAGAATCCAGGGGCATAGGCAATTTTCGACTTCTCGCGTCTTCCCCAGGATCGTAAACACTGGGGTCGCTCCTGCAAGCGTGTAAAACATCACGGCGACAATCGGCGTCCAGAAGAGGCAAGCCGTCGTCCACGCAGGGGACCTGGGGCCAAATCCGGCTCTGTTCCCGCGATGTTTCACTTTTCAGAAGCCAACTATAATTGTTCTCTTTGGAGGGAGGATTTTCGTATTTCAGGCTCTGGTCGGCCTGTCCGGAGCTTGGGAAAAAGAGGCGACGTTAAGGGCGACGTGCCACTCCGGAAGAATCGAGGATGGCGGGAGGTCCTCTAGGCAAGAAGGGATGAGTAGCGCGGGTAAGCTTGGGAAAATGTGAATTCTCATGAATGATGTCGAGGCGTGAGCCATCATGGCGCACAGTGCCGAGCTGAAAATGCTGTGAGACGGCAGTGTTAGTCGCAAACGCAACGCCACAAAGATACGAGGACTTACCTCGCAAAGAGGACATCTAAAAAGACCAATCTTAAGTGGCCTAGCTGCGGAAGAGACTACGGGCTTTGGGTATACGGAGGGCAAGTTTGAGAGACATGCCATTTGTGACAGCTCAAAGCAGAAGCAGGCATCCGGTTCAACCTCCCCTCCTTTCTTCGCCCGCTCCATCAGGGCATACACGGCGATGGCCCGGCCGAGGCCAGTGGTCCGCGGTACACACGGTTACGTACATGAGATGGCGTCGCCCCCAGAGGAAGCCACAGTCGTGCTGCATGATGTCTTGCACCCGCAGAAACAACAGACGGAAAATTAGTTTTGGGGGGGGGGCAGGGGACACAAGTTCGGGTATCACAGTATTTGGGTGTGCGATGACGGCCACGGATTGGGAGAGCCGAGCAGCTGTCAGCAGAGAAGGATTTCCCATGGCCAATCCACCACCTCCTGTCGTTCGCGAGACCTCAACTGCTGAATGTGTTCATGATGGGAGGGACGGATCGGGACGGGATCAGATCAGGGGAGGGGTGGGGAGGGTGGATCGAGAGATGATCCGGGTCGTGGCATCGAGAAGCAAACTTTGGGAGTTGGAACACGCGGGTCCGGCAACAGAGCAGGAATCCCACGAGGCTTGCCCATGATGGTGGGCATGGGGGCCCGAGAGTGCTGCATCGTGGGAACGCAAACTGCGGGACTAACGTCGGCCTGCATGTCCAGGGCGAATAAACTGTGTGTGAATGGACATGACCTTGCATTGCCAGTCGAGTCCATGCATAGCATCAACAGCTGTCCCGCTCTAATTCGTTTACTGTCGGTCCTGGTCGTGGGCTATACAGTAGTTTACATGTATCATGACCGCGGGTATTGGTGTTGAATTTCGACGGTTAAACGGCTATGGGGGTTCTCTGATCCGAGCAATCGGCGCGCATCGAAACCCAGTCTGTCGACGCCACCCACTGGGGTTCGATGCCATGAGATTACATGCGTGCTTTCATGCGTGAAATACAGGGTGGCGTAGTGGCCCCTTGCTGCAATCCGTAACGCACTGGCTGGTTTTCTCATGATGAGGATTCCGAACCTTGTGTGTGCAAGCTCCAGTTGCTGCGTGTGGGCTGTTGGTCGATCTCACAAACAGCACCTGCTTTCTACTTGCCAAGACCTCAGAGTCGCGTGGTTATTAACTCGGCCTCTTCGCCGTAGTTCCATCGCGTGGCGCATGTTAGATCGCAACTTGAGCTTGCCTGCCGCGCCGGGTGGTGTCGTGGCGTGAATCCTTCTCCAAAAGCCCTCCTCATCATCGTGATGGCTGCGAGCCTGGCAGATCAGTCGCTAGTCATGACCAGGCCGTAGTGTTGTATTTCTTGAGGTGACTCTGATGCCACCGGCAACAATGAACCTGAATCTGGCCCCCCCTTGAGCGGGTGGTGGTGCTTCGTTTTTTGTGATAATCCAGAGCAATTATCGATATCGTGGCCCCCACACTCCCATGTCGATATGTGTAGCGAGTGAGTTTCGGGAGTTGCAGTTGCGGGCGGCTCGATGCCACTTGCGGGGGAGAAGAGGCACCCCCCCGGGCGCCCGGCGGGAATATGCACCAACAAGTCGCTAATAGCCTAGGGACGCGACGACGGGCTGTCCTCGCTCTGCGTTCTCGAAACAAAATAACGAGTTCATCGATCTGATGCCAAGCAAGTCAGGCCGGGAACGACCAACCATGCCGGCCCAATTCCCTGATCTCGCATGATGGTTGCAATGGCAGGTCGTTAGCCGCAACGATCCACCCCGCTAGCGCAGGTTGGACCACCCAAGAGCTATCTTAACATCGTCTTAACTTCGGGAGCTGGGGACGTTTCTGGGTGTGATTTGGGCGTGCTCCGGGGAATGCTTGAGCTTAGTGGAGCGCTAGCTAAGCCCGGCTCGTCATAATGATGATAGAGACGACGTTGTCTTTTGAAGCGGAGGCAGTTTCACGAGGCCGGCCTTTTGCAACACCAGCGTCGTCCACAGTCCGCTGTTGCTGGGTCGACTTCGGCAGGTCGCCTCGTCCTCTCGAGCTGCCGCCTGGCCTTGCACCTGGCACATGCACGGCACGGTACAGGTCACGTACATGTCAACCGTACATGCTCCGCTCTGATGCGATGGGGCTGCTCCTGCCGAGGCCGATCCTGTAATGCAAGCATCTGGCTGCCCACCCGCAAGTTCTGGCCAGACCAGCCCGGCTTATCAACACAACAGTCTTCTTGTCTGTGTGCATTTGTGTGTCTGTCTTGGGGGTACGGGTGTGGGTGTGTGGCGCCTCTCCGTGGCAGTCCGAGACATGTCAAGCAACTCTACTGTCAAAAGTCAGATTGTGTCACGAGGTCACAAGGAGTATGCGTGGAGTTCCATCCCGAAAGCCTGATGACCTCGCTCGGGGGTGCACGCACACGGCTGGGCCAGACAGGACGGAGGCGAGCAGGTGAGAATATCGACGCAAGCCGCCGCAAATGAGCCTCGTGCAATCGGCCAGTGTGCATCTGTCAGATCTCAGAGATGGCGAGATGGCGTGGTGGCTTCGTGTAACCACCAGTGCCGGCGTTGCGTCCCCCTCCCTCAGAAAGGCTAGCACAGCCCGGCTGAGGTCCTAGCCGACTGTGTACTGTCCCAGTCCATGTGCGGGCTGCGTTTGGTGGGATTGTTTGCTTGAGGAGCTTGGTGTTTCGCCCGACCCGCGCAGAATATACTGAGAGACACGAGACAGATACCACAAGGGCATGGATAAGACCTCGGGTTTACCGCGGGCTGGGGCAACCCCCCTTCTGGTACACAATGATCGCTCGACCGACGCCAGCCGTGGCATCGTGGGCGATTGTTGTATAGTAGCATTTGCTACCTGTCCCGGGAGACATCTTTTACCGCGAAGCTTATCCTTGTACGTGTCCGGGTCAAATCGCATCACGGGCTTTCCGGTTGTCGATTATTACGAAGTACTGCGTAGCACACTAGACCACAGAAGGTCGTCGATCGATCAGGGGTGCCCCGAGAAGACAATGTCTCTCCATAGCTGTCTCCTGCATTGGCGAGAAATCCTGTGCTTATCAAAGTGACGAAGCTACAGCATTGGCTGAGAGGCGAGGCCCCACAAAGGCCTGTCTCGTCTGTGCCCGAATAGTGGCATTCAATATGGACGGCAAGTGTTCCTTGGTTGGTGAACCAGAAAGCCAGAGAACAATCGACCGCAGGAATGTGGGATGAAAAGTGTTGCTTTCCGGAACGGAGCGGAGGCGAGAAACGCGTGCATATTGCCGACATGCCGGGCGTCAACCATTGGTGACTATTGCTATGAGCCGATGATGACAAGTTGGGGGTTGTTCTTGATCCCACGTCCTGCAAGATTTTATTTTGTATGTGGCTGCTCTGCTGTGCTGTCCTGCGCTGTGCTGTGCTGTCCTGCGCTGCGCTGCGCTGCGCTGTGATGTGATGTGCATGATGGGTCCGCAAGCATGGGAGCTCTGCCTGTTGATGAGACGACAAGCTGTGCAGTGCCAGCTTGCTCAAACGTCTGGTATCGGGAAGGACGGGAGCTTCCCGGGATCTACCATACAGGCATTATGGCATTGTGTGCGACGAGGCTTGCAGGCATGCAGGCTTGTAGGGTAGACCTCATGGCCCGGCTCCTGGGTGGTGTACATAGCAGCCGGCTATGTCTGTGTGCTACATGTTGGCTGTGTGCGTGCGACGAGGCCGGCGCACATGAACAGGCACTGGCCGTGCTGTGCTGGGTGACCGTGATCCCGTCGATTAGCTTAGCTTTGTGTCCTCGGCCGCCTGCGGGCGGATTGCACCGTTGGATCGTGGATTAGATTCGAGGTGATCTTGTCTGCCCCTGGCTCTGGCTCGGGATCTGGCACGGCGGGCCCTTTGTTGTCTGGTTGGCGCCACGCCGGGGCCCAAGGACTGAGCACAGATGGACGTTCCGTGCCGATGGACGCCAGTCAGGATGGCAGGGCCGGGCAAACGGTGGCGCACGGATGAATTGGCTGACGATGGACCTTTTGTGATGTGGGATTACTGGATTACTGGATTACCGGAATGTTGGCCATGCTGCCATTGATGAATCGGCGGGAGGTGAGGCCTGGAGGCGTCAATCTGTACCAGAGTTACGGGGAATCGAGTTGCATGAATGCGACCGTGACAGTGGCGCTCGAGCAGGCCAGAGCCCTCAATCCGAGCACGGCAGGCGAGAACAACCTGGTAGCTTGCGCATAATGAATCATGACGGAACCGGACTCTCGTGTGTCTCCCATGGCTCGATCGAAGTCAAACAGACGGGGGGTGAAGGGGCATGGAAAAGGCGACCAAAACCAGAGAAAGGCCAAGGGCGGACGACGCGGCGGAGGGTCGCGGTCGCAGGGTGTGGGTTCTGAAACTTCAAGCCAGCAAACCACCGACGGGTCTGGCCTGGGCAACGGGCAGTGTTGCCTGCCCCCGTTCCTGCCCCCGTCCGGGCCTAACAACTAACGCCAGAAGACCTTGCACGTGTGGATGGAAGGATCGCCCACTAACAAGCTAACCTGAGCACTAGCCGACCCTGGCAATGCGCGACCCTTGGGAATGTCGTCTTGTTGCCGAGATTGCTGGACATGGCTAGCTAGGCCCTGCCCTACTCGCCGTGTAGGCCGTGTGTTCGTAGTGTAGGGGAAGAGGCATCGATATTGACTGGGCCGTCCAGGACCCGGCCGAGGGAAGCAGTCTGCGAGCTGAAAGCTGGACCAGCAAGCCAGCCAGCCAGCCCCCCTCCAGTGGGTGATGCTTGGTGGCGGCGGGAGAGGAGAAGGAGTAGCAACAGCGGTAGCAGCGATCGAGGAACGGGAGGATTAAGGGCAACGGGGGCACTATCGCCATCACCATCACCATCACGCCCGCCATCGTCCTCGCCCTCTCCAGGGAACATTCCTCGAGCTGCCGAACCGACTGGTCCGATGCATCCATCACCATCCACACGCACACACACACACACACACACCTACTCAAGCACACACACACTGCACACACGGCCGAGAGAAAGTATCCTGACGCTCCAGATTGGTTGGCCACTCATCGGCCGCCGTCCACAATTTTTCACGGCATCCAGACGTCCAGGCGTCCCAAGATTGCTGTCGACGTCTCGCTCCGAGAACCCCTGACCAGGAGAGCTCCCACACGACAGCTACCTCAGCCAGGGGTTCCCCAGCCGAGCGCCCCTCGTCTTTCCCGCTAGAGATTCCCGGGACAGGCCACGGACGTACCTAGGTAGGCTTCGGGCTCACCCAGGCTCAGGCTCAGACTCCGGCTCAGGCTCAGGGCTATGGGGCTGCCGCGGGCAGCGGTCGTCTGGCATCTGGCATCCTCATCAGACGAGACCAGCACCATGGACAGGGCTCCTTTCTTGGCCCGTGGCGATCACCCAGACAGACACGCAGCCCAGCCCGGCCAGCCAGCCAGACAACCAGACGTCGCTTTCTCTATCGACACCCTTCCGGCACCAGCACCATCGCCAGCATCGGCCCATCCAGCCCAGCCCATCGTCAACCAGACACAGACAGAGCTTGCTGCCCCCTTGCCAGCTGATCCGTCCAGTCGTTGACGCTCCCAACCTGGAGGCTCCCTGTCCATTCACTGGCTACTCCCGCGGGTCAGTGCGTCGCCGCCCTGCTCGGGGTTTGATGAGAATGGGATGGGTTGGGATGTTCGTTCTCTCTCGCTCGCTTTCTCTCTCTCTCTGTGCATGCTGCAGCAGTCAATGAGGAGGAAAGGAAAAAAAACCGAGCAGGGCAGCCAAAGAACCCTTGGCCTCTCACATCCCCAGCTCCTCTCGTATAAGCACTCCAATTTCCAAACTTTCTTTCTGCCTTGGATGTCTTGGGGTCGTTTCTCTTTCTCCATAGTCTTCAACTAGACGCAATATCAACAACACGCTCCTCGTGCTGCCCGCCCTCCAGCAACGCAGTTTCTCTGGGTGTGCCCACCACACCTGCTCCGCATCGGATCTCGAGAGTGTGTGCCTGTGCCGCTCCCAGGTATCTGTCTAATTTGAGTACTTGGCTGGGGTCACGGTCTTGCGTGTCTCTTGACCCTCCTCACGACTCACACACAGTCAGCACTACCGCGATCCTTGGTCCGGCTTAGACAACCAGCAGGCCACAGAAGCTGTCAAATCTCGTGTGCTTCCTGCACGCATCAGCACCGTATTTTATCCTTCGGCCCCACTGTCGCCATCACCGTCACCGTGTCACCTTCGAAAGGGAGCCCGACCCTGCTCTACCTCTTACCTCGCACACCGTCGTTGCCCCCGACCCTCGATCCAAAGCCGCGTGGTCCGTCTACAACGTTCCGGCCTCGGCTGCTCTCTGTTGGGGTGGTTGCCTCTATCTTGCTCCTGTTTGGGCTGTCAAGCCGACACTACCTGCTCCGAACCACGGTCCAACTTTTTTTTTTCTTGTCTTCGTTTCCCTTCATCGAATTCGTTCTGGCCTGGCCTTGCCTGGCATCTGACCGTCAACATAACCTCTCAACTGCTGCTTTCTCCGACCGACCGCACCCATTTCCCTGTCACACCTATACACATGCGGGCCTCTACGTCCTGACAAATTTCCCGGGTCGGGATCTATCACAACCGCTTTGCGCAGGCTGTGTTGCCTAAGGTCTCGTTCAACGGCCGTACGTCCAACTTCATTACATGATTCATCTGTTTTGCTGCGATGCCCAAAGCTCTGACCGTGACTTGCTTCTTCTGGCGCCGTTCCTTTTGTCATTTGTGCGTGTGCATGTGTGTGCGTGTGCGTGTCCGCGCGTGTGAGAGTGTGAGAGGATCAAAAACTGACGAGGTCTTTCACAGACGGACTGATACTTATTATCCAACAGCGGATCGGTCGCCCCCGGCGGCAGTTTAACGACAGGCTGCATGCCACAGAGCAAGCAGGACAAAGACATTTGCTTGTTCAACGGTCGACAACACAGGACCATATACAGTGGCTGGTAATCCCGACTGCTTCACCTGATTGACCTGCCTCTACGCCTGCCCTTAATTGGGCTGATTTGTCTGGCTTGGTCTGTCTGGCCCCGTCTGGCCTTGGTCTGATCCCTTCCTCGCGTTGCCCCCTTCCTCGAGCTCGGATACTGTCAGTCAGGCATGTTCCAGCCGCAACCGACACCGTACTCGTCCTTCTACCCTGCCTACCTTCCCGTCGGCGTCGAGGATGATGGGTTGAGTGACGGGTTCGGCGGCGTGCAAGCCGCTGGGTACAGCACCTACCCGCAGGCGCCCTTTGCGTCTCTGTCCCTGGGTGGGCCTGGGCCACAGGCTGGGGCGCCGGGGCCCCCTGCAAGTGGCCCTGGACCAGCCGGCGGCTCATGCCATGATGCTCATGGCGGGGCTGCAGGGGTCCCTGTCGACGTCCGCTCTGCCCCGCTACCCGTGTTCCCTTTCCACAGCACCCTTCCTCTACATCAACACCATCAACCCGGAGCTCCCAGCCTCTTTGACCACCGGCAACAGCCATCCCTCCAGCGGCAGCAGCAACAACAGCACTACTCTCCCAGTCACCGCCCAGCGTCCCACGTCAAGATGGAGCAGAACCAGGGCCTGCCCGACGACTTCGCCGCCCAAGAGGCCGCAGCTAGGACCTGGGAGCCCGAGGTCGAGGTACGTTTTCTTGATCACCATCCCGCCCTTGCCTGTCTTTCTGTCCCGCACAGCCCGTGGCAGCTCCTGTCGCCCAACTCTGTGCAGCTCGAGGGAGCTTCCTCGGCTAACCACTCCGGATCCGCACCAGGGGCCCTTACTCGGCGACAAGACCACAATTACTGCCATCACAGAGCAGTATGCGAAGGCAGACCCTGTTTACGTTGACAAGACAATGGTGAGCATTTCTTAACCCCCCCCCCCCCAACGTCAAGACCACCAGCCATGTCAATCCTGGTGAGGCCAGTGATGATTTGGCAGTCTCGCACCGGCGCTGACGACGATTACCTAGGCCCTACCCCAGACGTACTCACATTACAGGCCCGTCAAAGGAGACGGCAACTGTGGCTGGAGAGGTAAGCTACGGAGCTCTCTCAATCTCGCCGGATCGGCCCCCACCTCACTCACCCCGCCCTGTAACGCAAAGGTGTTCCTAATTGTCATATCCCCGGCCAAATTTGGTCACATCGTCAGCATCCTTCCCGCGGACATCACCCTTGTGCCGAATAGACTTGTGCAGTTGCTGACCTTTGTCAAGCTATTGGTTTCTGCTACTTCGAGCTGCTCATCCAGCAGGGCAGCCGGGAGCTTGTCGACGGGGAGTCTCTACGCCTTACTCAGCTGAATGACTACCTCGTAAATAACGGCAACTACGACCCGGATCTGTTTGTGGACTTCGTAGAGGATACGTTCGAGCTCCTCAAGCAGATCTCCGAGAGCATACACGATCATGACACAGCCATGGCCATTCTAACTACCAAGTTTAACGATTTATCCTCCATGAACATACTGTTCCACCTCCGGCTGCTTGCAGGGGCATGGCTGAGGGGAAACCGAGACCAGTACGCGGGATGGTGCGAGGCCGACCCGGATACCTACGCCCAGACCGTGATTGAGCCAGCCCAGCGCGAGATCGAGGAACTGGGCGTGGTGCTCTTGGTCGAGGTACTGCTAAAGCCAGTCGGGTTCACACTCGAGATCGCCTACCTCGACCGCAGTCAAGGCAGCCAGGTCAACACCCACCGGTTCCCAGACGGAGATCCCATCAACCTAGGTACATTCATACATCTTCTCTACCGTCCAGGGCATTACGATATCTTATACAAGCCCACGACAACGAATAGCACCACTCTACAGGTCAACCGGATGGCTTACGCACCCACGTATCACGAAAGTGCTGGCCCACAGTTTCAAGACACGTTCAGCCTCACAAACCCTCTAGCCTTGATACCGGGTTTTGGAACTGTCGGCCCGGTGTCTTCCATGGGACAGTTGACAGGATCATCACTGGACTATCCATCCAGCCCACAGTCGCCGTGGTTCTCCTCACCTTATGCAGACTCATCGCCCACTCCCCCGGCACAGCCGCAACCACCGCAGCAGACTTCGCTACCGGCGCAGTCCATCCCTGGCCCTTCGACGACCCACGAGATCCGTTTCAGCCGGTATCAGTACGCGGAGCCGATGGACACCAATGCCTGGCCAGAGCAGCCACTTCAGACGAACACGTTCAAGAATTCACATTTCAACACCGCTCACTACAACAATCCCAACTTCCAACCAGAGGAGTACAGGCCCGGCTACGATGATTGGATCGAGAGGTGCGAACGGCCAGGAAAGAAGAAGGGCCACCACAAAGCAGGTCATTCTTCGTCTGACGACAGTACGGGTCGCGGGGACACGAAAACCGAGAAATGACAATCACAGAGCGGGCGCGCAAGGGTCAAGAGCCACAAAAGCTGCCGCCGATAAGGATACGTTGACCAGTCAGTGTTATGTGAGGGTTCAAAAAGGGGCGCCTGTAAATTGAAAGCAAGCTGAGACACGAGGGTTCAGACCCAGGAAACGGCCCGGTGGCAGACAAAGGAGGGGATTATGTGAGGACTCCCAGCAGATGGCACGAACAACACCCGGCACACACAAGCGAAACAGGGCGCTTTCTCCTTTGCAAGGAACGAAAAGTCTTGGGCCATTCACGGAGGGTGTAGCAAGTTGGCGCCAGTCGGAGGAACGGTGTAAGGGGGGAGTGGCAAATGATTCTGCATTTTCAGACGACGTTGCCTTTGCTGCGCGAGGCCAACGTGGCCCAGGTCTTCTTTTATTGGTTCTCGGTCTCGGTCTCCAGTCTTTCCAGATTCCATTTGGAAGCGAGAAAAACTATTTTTTGGAGTTTCTTCTTTTCTGTGCTTCTTTTGGGAAAGGAGGGTGGCAGTAAGGCAAACAAGGCAGGGCAGGGCAGGGCAGGGCAAGGCAGGCAGTTTGTAATTATGGCCGAATCGGCCGTGGCTTTCTGGCCGGGAGGTAATGTAATTCCTGAAATCATAGCATTGGCGTTCTCTCGCGCTGGATCTTTACCGCATGTGTACGTGCGTGCGTGTTCTTGCCCAGACCCTCTTCCTCTGCCATGCTTGTGTGGTGAAGGTGATCAATGCTGCTTCCGGGCGGCGACGCGGTCGGTCAGTGGGAGGCGTCCGTACTATATTGCTCCTTTAGGACCGCCGTTCAGCTGCCCAAAAAAAACACCACACCGACTTGGCCTCTCAACCAACCGGGGTGACCGATTCTCCCACCGAGGCATATTAAAACAAACGTTGATCAGCAGAAGGCGAAGCACGGCTTTTCCCCCTTCTCAACGGTTCGAGCTTCTGCCGTGCAAAATCCCCCTGCAAGGCGGGACGCGGAATACGAGTCGCATCTAGATTGTAGGATCCTGCTCCGCTGCCACTTATTAGGCTACCTGCCGTGCAGGGGGCAGCATGTCCTGCTCCGCTCGCGGAAGGAAGAGTGCGAGCGAGTGAGCGGCGGTGCGTGGGCTGCAATGGGATGTGTTCTTGCAGGTTCCTGCATTCGATATTTGATAAAGGCAGTGCGCAGGCCAAGTAGGCCAGCTGGGAAATCCCGTTGCGCCCAGCGGCGTGCCGCCAATCACTTCTCTCTGTGCGTGGTGGAAACGGGCCGAAGTCCCGGGCTGGCATCAATATGTGGCTGTCTATTTCAGGGTGTTGACTGCTCGGATCTCTATCGGAACCACGCCGCAATGGGCAGTATCCTTCATTTGAGTTATGCCGCTTGACCAAAATGACCAGATGTAATATTTCCTGGTTGAGAACAGGTCGCCTACATAAGGCCTGCTTATGAGCAGGCCGTCTCGTCTCCTATCGCCGATGCACAGATCAGCACGGGACGCACTATGCCGGGCCAAACGTTTCCCTAGGCACTCTCCGAGCTCTCGGGACATGACCTGCGGCTCTACCTCCCTCGCGCCGTGATCCCATCGACGGCTCGAAGAAGCCGCCCCCCAGGTCCGCCCCATCACCAGCAACGGTCGTGTCCGAGTTGCGGAAGCCGTCGCCGTCCTTGAATACGGTGGTGTACAGCTCGGCAAGCGCATCGGACAGGTGCTGGATGGCGCCGATGCGCTCGGCGTCGCGGTCGTTGTTGATCTCCAGGACGCCCCTCTGCTGGTCAATCTTGCCGTTGATCTTGCCGTCGATGATGAGGAAGCCCATTATGTCCTGCACCTCGGCCTCGCTGATGCGCAGCTGCTTGGCGACCCAGGAGAGGCGCATGCGAGTGTAGGGAGTGATGAGTTTGAGGACGGCCTTGGTGCGCATGTTCCGCGTGACCTCGTCGATGTTCTCAGCGATGAACTGGTCGGCCAGCAGGTCCTGGTTCTTTTGGAGGACGCTCTCGTACTTGTGGATGTCGTCGCGCTGGTAGGCGTCCACCAGCTCCGTCATGGCGGCGATGCGCGGGTCATTCTTGTACGGCTTCGTCTCCTGGCTGTCGAAGGGGTTGATGTCGGACCTCATCAGCATGGTCGTGAGCAGGAGGTATTTGAGGACCTGGATGCGCTGCAGACTGCCAGCCTCGTCGTAGTTACGAAAAGACTCGAAGAAGTCCGACTGCGCATCCTTCCAGTTCTCCTCGCTCATGTGCATCTTGCCGCCGCACTCCCGTATGATACCCATGATCTTCGGGTGGGGCACGGCCGAGCGCACCTTCAATGCGCGCTGGTACAGGAGCTTGAGCTGCTTGTTGTTCTTCGTCTCGGCGTACATCTGGATCTCAAGGGCGTAGATCTCAAGCAGGTAGGTGCCTTTGCTAGAGTCCTCGCTGCCGTCCTCACGCTTGCAGGCGTTGTGGAGCTCCTTCAGCTTCTTATTGACGGAAGGGTACTCCCTGCGGTCCAGCAGGAGCTTGGCGAGCTTGATATTTGTCTTCAGCCACAGCCTCTCGTTGTTGGTTGTCTGAAAGCACTCCAGGGTGAGCGAGTAGAACTTCTCCATGCACAACGCAGCTCCCTTGGCGTCGGAGCTCTTCTCGATGTAGTCCAGCATGTTGTTGATGGACTTCTCAGAGTAGTTGCGCGTGACGGCGGACTTGACGTAGGTGAGAAGCTCCGCGTAATGTTTGATGGCCTGCAGTAGTGGTCAGTGTGCCGCCCGTCCTGTGCGCCGTCCGTGACAAACCTCATCGTAACGCTGCAGCTTGAACTCTAGCTTGATGGCCTGTTTCAAGCCCTTGAAGCCCCAGTCGCCCTTCTCCTGCTCCAGGCCCGGTACCTCCAGGAACTCCTTGATTGCATCCTCGGGGTCGGTGACCTTCAATTGCTTGGCGTTGTAGTACTTGTTTTCGATGTCGACATCTCCGGAATCCTCGTTGTCGTCGTCGTCGTCGTATTCGAAGTCGTACTCCTCATCAGACTCCTGCATGAAGTCGTCGTCCGACATGTTGATAATCCTGGTAGACGTACTGCTGGTACAGAATCCGTAGCGATGAAGTGGTCTAAGGGAAGAAGATTGGCTCGGAGGTAATTGTGATGCTATGCTGGTGAGGAAGCACGGGTGTGGATGAAGTTGCAGACAATCGATGGAGTTCACAAACGGATGGACGCTGCCTGCTTTGGGCGGGTTGAGAGGGCAATGAATGGCAACTCCAGGTTCATGAGGGCCCGTGCCAACGCTGTAAGGCTGAGGGGCTCAAGCTGGCAGGGGTGGACTGTGGGGCTTATCGCCGCCGTTGCTGCTGGCTGCCCCCGGAGGTAACGCAGTGCACGGCCCCACTCAGTTCTCTCTCTGCCTTGACTTTTCCGCCACCGTCATTTTCGTCCTAACCTCATTCCTCTACCAACCACTATACAGCCATCCACACTTGGTCTTTTTCCCGACACAAACCTGCCTACTGCATCACAAGTTCACATACGTAACCGGTCAAAATGGGAGGCAACGACCTCAACCTCAAGAAATCATGGCATCCCCAGTTGATGACCAACCAGCGGCGTGTTTACGACGCCGAGCAGGCAGCGCTACAAGAACGAAAGCTCACCGAAGCCCGGCTCGAGGAAATCAGGCGCGAGCGACAGATTGAGGAGACCCAGAAGCAGCTCGAGGCTGCAGGGGGGCAGAAGAAGGTCGATCGTGTGGAATGGATGTATCAAGGGCCTAACGATGGCGGGCGCGACGAATATTCGAGCGAAGCATTCCTCCTCGGCAAGCGACGCATCGACTCCGTTCTTCGAGGCGACGACATGAAGAAGGTGGAGAAGACCGCAGGACCGACTGGCGAAACCCCGGGGCCCGTCCCAGTCATCGCCTCCGCGCGAGATACGGCAGCCAAGATACGCGAAGATCCTCTGGTGGCGATCAAGAGGCAGGAACAAGGCGCATATCAAGCCATGATGAAGGATCCTTCCAAACGTCGGCAACTTCTGGCGCAAATGGGAATTGTGGAAGAGAAGCCCAAATCGAAGCACAGGGAGCATAGGGAGCACAGGCATCGCAGCCACAGGTCGCATCATCGTCACCGCGATGATGACCACGAGCGTGAACATCGTCACAGACGGCGGCGAGAAGACTCTCGAGAACGATCACGAAGCCCACGGCGATATGACGACGAATCAGACCCTGAAAGACGGCGCAAGAGGCGGCGCTCATTTTCACGGGACAGATCACCACCCACGCGGCGCGATGATGACGATTTGGGCAGTGCAAGACGCCACAAGAGTCGCCGTTCAGACTCTCGCGATGGGTCTCGGGCTCGGCGTCGTAATGATTCTGGTGACGACGACGGAGAGAGGCCACTGAGGAGGGAGTATTCAGACAGTCGGCGGCACGACTCGGAAGATCGGAGGGAAGGCAAGGAGAGGAGACACTCCCCAAACCGGAAACGCTCTCAACGCGATCTCAACGGGGGGGCACGCCGCCCTGAAAACCGCGATGATGAGGAGGAGAGGGCAAGGAAGCTCGCGGCCATGCAGAACGATGCCACAGACCTGGACAGAGCCAGGGAAGCCCGTCTCGCAGCCCTGGCGGAAAAGGAAGAGGCAGAGCGCGAGGTGGATGACCGAGCCCGAGCAAATTCATCCAAGTACGGAGGCCGGGAGTTCGCACACAAGCTTCACAACGCGGCAGGGAATGGGTCTCTGGCAGACAGAATCGGTCGCGGCCGCCAAGGATTCCAGAGGGACGACGACTGAGGTGGTACGCGCATGATACGGAGTATGTATAAAGAAGTCAGGGCTTGTAGCTGACAATTACGAAGCTGATCATTGTCGTACAGAGGGCGATGGTGCTCAGTATTGGTTATCATCGCCGTGACACCTTGCATCTATGGGAATTCGTTAATCACTGAGCTGACCTGCCATAGATCGTCGTGACATCGTCTCCGTTCTGACTCCGATGAGACACTCACGCACGCACCAGGCCCAAATACAATTGCAATTCTCCTCGAAGGAAAACTTCGAAGAGACGCAATCTGGACGAGCTTACCACCCGAGGTATGTCATGCAGCTGTCGTGAAGCATTGTTCATGATGGCGGAAACGGTCATCGAAGCCCAGCATCACTCGCCAGCATGAGGAAACACAACACAAGTCATATGGACAGGATCAATGAGGCAGAGCGAGTTCTCTATTCTGGCGGACGTGTATGTTCAAAAAAACCGTTGGAATAATTCAGCTATGCGAACAAGATGCCCACGAAATGCAACCCGAGCAGGACGTGCCCGAATCCCTGAACCCAAAGTCTGCACCTCAATGGGGCACGCAGTGAACGAAACCAACCACCTCCCGCTACGCCTGAGAACAGCGAAGAGCAAGGAAGCAAGAAGCAAAGTAAATGGCACAAGAAATCTCAGAATCAAAGGAAATCGCAAAATATCCTGTATGGCCGTCCCAGATTTTTGGAAGAACTCCGACTCCACCAAGAAGACCCACATCTCGTTCTCGCATCGCTCATGACCCTTCCTCCTCAGGCGGGCCCCCCCACTTCAGCCCCCTTATGCCTGGATCTCCACGTCGAAGCAGGTGCTCCACTGCGGCGCGTTGTCGTAGCTCCAGACCCAGGCCAGCATGTGCCTGCCGGGCTCCATGTTGGTGGGCATGGTGACGTCCATCCAGTTGCCCTTGTCGACGAGGCCCTGTGTGGCGCTGATGATGCTGGGGTCGGCGGGGTACGAGAAGGAGTCGTCGGCGAAGCCGGCCTGTGCGATGCGGTTGGCGTCGGTGAACTCGTCGATGGTCTGGATCTCGGTCTCCTTGGCGCCGGCCCAGTACACGCTGACCAGGCCCGGGTCGTTGTTGGCGCCGGCCGTGGTGCCGCGCGTGTGGCCGTTGCCGCCGAAACGCAGCTTGATGGTGCCGCCGGGGCTGACGGTTGCCATGGGCGCGTTGGCCTCCTGGCCGGGGCTGCGCTGCGAGGGGTTGCAGGCGGACCGGTCGCCCTCCCAGGTCTTGGCGGCGATGTTCCATGAGAAGTTGGTTGACTCGTCGATCCAGTCGCCTGGGTTGGCCTTGGCGCGAGGCCAGCCGCGGCACTTCTCGGGGAAGAAGCTGTTGGAGGACCATGATCAGCTACAGGGTTCCTCGTGTCTGCCCTGGGCCAGGGCACCCTTTTGGTGGGGAGGGGGGCCGGTTGGTTCAGCACTTACACTGGGTCAATCAGCTCTGCGGGCGTCTTTTGGGAGCCTGCGATCATCTTTTGCAGGAGCTCCTTGTTGTCGTGGTCGGTGCATTCCACCCAAGAGTGAGCCGAGGCCATGCCGATGACGGCGAGGCAGGTCGAGAGAGAGTACTTCATCTTGGAAGAGGTTTGTGTGGTGTGTGTACGTGTGTACGTGTGTATGATGCTGACAAGCTTCAATGAATGACGACTGCTAAAGAGCGGAAAGGACTGTATGAGCAGTTTACCACCTAGGGCTATTAAAGAGTGATATGCGTCGGGGGTGGAGCTGCGAGTGGTCGAGTGTTTCCTGAGAGAGAGGGTGTGCAATGAGGAGGACAGGCCCTGAGGCTTTATACCAATACCCAGGTGCCCTCGAGGTGCGCCGTTGGGACACTTGGACACACGGACACAGGGGTAAAGACCCGTCGACGTCGATTGTTTCAATGGCGCTACTAAAATTACACTTTAATATGTAAAAGTGGGGGAGACTTGCCCCCATCCACAATAAATATTCGATACGAGCGTCCTCGGGGCCTCGTACGGACAAGAAGTGGCTACTGTGTACCCAGCCTGCCAGCCCAGCTGGCCCCGGAGCACAACTACTTGCGTGCAAGCAACCCACCCGTGGGCGGTCCTGCCTCAAACCTTGAGGGCTTCGCCTCTAGGCCGGCTGCCAAGCAGATAGACGCGCGCCTTTTGGGAGGTGTCGAGTTCTGGATGCTTTGGGCTGGACCCGATAGGCGCGAATCATGGGCCCTACAACTGTGCAGGTCGCCAAGCGGTCCACTTTTGCCAGCGATCAGCTCATGGGTGGCCAGCCTATGAGGGCAGTTGCAAAGGAAAGAACTCTCGTGGCCGCGGCAAAGGAGGATGATGAGAGTAGGGGGCCAGGAAAAGGTCGGTCAAGAGGCTCAAGTTATGCTTGGTTCGCTACTCGACCGGGCCTGACAGGACGGCCAGCTGTCGACCACATCTTGAACCGAGGCCAGGTCGTAGGCCCCCAACTCACATAATCAATTGTTTTATGCCCGTGAAACGACCCAAAATAAAACACAAGGTTTCACACCAAATGTGAATAAGCATTGAGTTCTGTGGTACTAGCACCACCAACTGCGATGGGGGCCCCTTGTCAGGGTCAACATCGGACGAACGGTGTGGCGGCCAAGGGGAGGACGAGTGTGGCGTCGAAAATGGCTTTCTATCGCCCCCAGCCAACCAACTAACACGCCGCAATTGATTTTCGAAACGACCACACAGTCAGCCCTACTTGGACCTGGTCAGCGTTTCGATTCTTCATCTTTCAATATTGGCCCCATCGAGCCTGAAAACGCCACAACACCCATGGAGACTGTCAAAGTAAAACCACAAGCATTGGCAGAAGCAGCGCTTTCCCGTGCAACTCGTTATTGTGATACAACAATGATCTCACCCATCACTGCATATCCGACCCTGTCACCGCCCTCTTGTGCAATTAGGTAAGATTCCCAAAGTCTCGCCCAGGACCAGGGGAACAAGCGCCAGCAAGCGCCGAAGAGGGCCACGACGCCGCCCCGGACTGCCCGTCCCAAGTTCGAGGCCCATCTCGACTCGAAAATCGACCGCCATCGACCTCGACGCCTCGAGGCCAAGCTTCGCGGCCGGAAATCAAGAGCAGCGCGCTGGGCTCGCCAATCTCAGGGGTATATCGGCGCCGATCCGGGGGTTGACCAGTCAACCAGTTCCGCGCAGGGCAGGGAGCAGCGGGGGCCTCAGCCTGTTGGACTGCGCCGGGGCCTTATTGGCAGGCAAAGGCAAAGGCGGTCGGGCGCACTGGCTGGCATCCGGCCGATGCGGCGTTGCCATCGAGAGCGCCGGTCCTCATCACAAGCCCGCCCCCTTTTTCTTTGCTCGAATTTCGGCTGATCTCGCCCACAAAGGGGGCCATCGGTCGATTGCTCTGAAATTGCAGAGAAGCATTCTGATCCTCCCGGGTTGGAACTTGAGTTGGGGGCTCCCCATTCCCCCCCTCCCGGCTCCCCCTTCACCCCCGGAGGTGTTCGGTGCGGTGTGTGTTGTGCATTTTCCCTGTTTGCTTGCCGGTCCCGCTTTTCTTGTCTTCCGGTACCCTATTTTTCGGGGTCGTGGCTCACCCTCTGGCCCGTCCGCCCTGGGCACCCACCCGGGGAAGCAAAAACCGGCCAGGGCGTCCACCTTGGACGGAGGGGCCGAGAGAGCTTAGCAGGATTGAAGCCTTTTCAGCTTGCAACCTGCCTCCGGACTCACCCCGGGGCTCTGCGTTCTAGGCCTCTTCGAAAACTGGATTTGCTCCCTCGGCTTCAAAAGATACACCGCCCCCCACTTGGCCTTGGAATGCTGTGGGTGCTTCGATCGAGCTGAACTCGGGACTTTAATGGCGAAATGAAATCAACCGAATCATCATGGCTTCGTGGGATGGTTGTTTGTGATTGGTGGTGACAAGACAAATTGCAGATTGTTGAGTGGAAATCCAGCGGGTTAGACTAACTAGGCTGGCGAGTTTGTTTGGATAGTGCTAGAGTCTTAGCTCCCAGAGACTCTGCGGGTTCCACAACAGCTGCTCCCTAAGGACTCAGCAACTCAACGACCCTGTCAAAGCCAAGACTTGAGGTACAGTCAAGCAGGGGGTGAATCAAACTCACAACTGACTGGCCTCTGAAGTTGACAATCATTTCAATTCGACCCAACTTGCACAATCGGCTAGGTAATGACAAACAGCATTACCGATCTCATCCCAATCACCCAATCAGTGTCAGGGCCACAGGGCAGCCAATCCAGTTCACTTCCAGATCAGAGTGACTAGGCCGTTCATCAGGCTTGGCCTCTAACTCCTCCAAGCTTGAGTCATCCGCGCACACAGCCCTCTCTGGAGTGCACCATTGAAAAGCAGACCCATAGATCTATCTCTTGATCAACAGATCGTCATATGATGACTTGCTCCGTAAAACATTATCTAGAAAAAAAAGCAAAATATTCTCCAGAGAAAACTTGAGCAAGGGTGACATGGATACCTGGCAGATTGGACTTGCTGTGGCTCTTCCAGTGCTGGCCATCGCAGCGCTGGTGATAGTATGCATTTACGTGCCAGAGCAAAAGGGCTCTTTACGACAATGGCAGTTACCCTGGATGTAGAATAGAATGTGATGGAGAGTAATTCATTAGTTCCTCCACGTTTCTGGCTTCTCGCAAAGTGTAATTCTTTTCTGATGTATGTTGTCTGTGCTTTTCCACATGCCCGCCATCCTCAGGTCTGCTCATGTGAAGGCTCATGACATCAAATAGATACAAGACTAGGCGCTAGAGTGTGACGAATGAGTGACTAGTCTTGAACACCCAGAAACACAACGCTGAGTCTCAAAAGCCCGACACCAAGTCGGCAGTGTATTCTATTGATAATCAACCTATCACACTGTTCATGCTGAGAAATGCTCCGCTCCACACTAGAGCTGCCCGACCACCATACCTGCTCCAGTGCAGGTCTTGCCATTGTACTTGGCCCCCGGCAGGAGGGCAAGCGCAGCCGCCTTGGAGAGTTGGGTTGTAGACGATTCCGAGTTGGTTGCTTCCCCGGCAGTCAGGGAGTCGAAGCATGTCCGGCCCTCGGCCAGGCACTGGTAGATGACCAGCTGGTCCTCCAGGTGCATGTCGACGGCACGTTCGCTGTTGACTGTTAATATCATGTGTCAGCACCGGTATTAGCTGTTTCGTTGTTGGAGATGGGAGCATGGGCTTTGAGCTCCCAGCTGCTAGGGACCCTCTTGTTGGATTCTGTTTCTTACCCTCATCTTCCAAATCCTTGCAGACCTGACTCGAAATCTCCTTGCACAACGCAAGAGTCGTCGAGTCTTTCAGAGGTTGGGTCATCAGGTAGTCCCGTCCCCAACGACAGTCTACCAGGACAAGAAGTTAGCAGCCACCGGGCAAAAAAGATAAGGGGCTTGCCTACGCCCAGACTTGCCCACGAGCAGCACGTAGACCCTGTCGTCATGGCCACTCTCCTCCAACTTGAACTTGACATCGATGTTCCCAAATCGAGCCTCGATGTCTCCTCGGAGGTGCGTTTGCAGCGGTTCATGCAGCACCGGAGGAGTGACAATGGTCACATCGACACTTGTCAACACGCTGTCGACAGAGCCCACCACGTCATCATCGTCGCAGAGCTTGGCATTCGGTCGAAGGGAAAGGGTCGTGCCGACCTTTCGCGGGCGAATCTTAAAGCGCACCGTTCCCTCCTGGAGGCACTTGCGGGTCATCCTGTCCCATCCCCGCTTGACAAGCTGGCAGATGATCTCGACGCCGAAGTAGTCACGGAGGGCTGGCAGGAAGACCTGGTCGATGTACTCGAAGCTTGGGGTGCCGGGCGAGTATGTCGTGCCCTTGAGTCTCAGCTCTATTGCCTTGCCGTTGTCGGGTTCTTGGCTCCCGATGTAGAGCAGGAATGGGAGGATGGTCTGGAAGTGCAGAATGGAGCTGGCGAGCATGGAGCCGGGGTCGATCTTGATCTCCCTGCGCGTTATCTGCTTTGTCGATGGACGGTACTTGGGCCGGAACTCGAGGGTTCTGCTCTCAATGACATTGCCTACGATCTCCGCGCCGGTTTGCTCAGCAAGCCAATTGACAATAGCCACGAGGTCTGCTGTCATTCCTGGCTTGTTTGTTCCTGAAGTTAGTCATGGTCAGCAGGTCGTCACAGTGGAAAATATTGCATCAGCCATCAGCCACTCGTCAGCCATTGGCAATTGACAAGACAAGTAGTTACAAGAGTGTAAGGATGTAGGAGGCTGGAGGAAGAGAGGAGGAGGAGCAGCAGAACAGAGGACTGTCAAACTCGAAGGTGTCAGACGTGGCTGATGAGCAACTTACCCGTCAATTGAATTGATGGGTGCTGCCGTATGTTTTCAATTTTCAATGGCTTGAGTGTGATCGCCGAGAGGCAAACGGCCGTTCGCACGAATTGACCAGTCGCGCTTTCCTTGTCAAGCACGACCGCGTCGCCGTTAGCAGGAGCTGAAGAACCCATCGTGGACCCGATTTGAAGAATGTCTGGAGATGGAAATGCTCGTTCTATGATGATTCTGCTGCCGATCGCAGGTTGTTGTTTCTGGAAGGTTTTCTGGAAGGAAATCGATGCGTGGTTGTTCAGAAAGGCAGGTATGATGATGTTGGTATGCGGTTGTGAGCAGGACGCTCCTGCAGGTACCCGATATAGATCTAGCGATACCAGACCTCGGAAAGTTGAGGGACATCGGACGAAAAGTGGCTTTTAATGGTGTGTGTCTTGAATGAAAATTCACATTGTTTGACGTTGGAAGGGGTCAGCATATCCAAGAAAAGGACCATAAAGAAACAGCTGGGTTTCAGCTTCATTTTCGCCTGTGACAACGATCAACGAAGTGGATTGGGTCATCCTCACCAGCCCCGGAGTGAAAGGATGCATCGACGTGGGAGAACAGCAATGCAGGTTTCACTGTTCTCATGATCACTCTTGTCGGAGATTAAAGCCACTGTGAGAGGTCATTGTTTGTTTACTGCAAGAACGCAGCTGCTATCATCACCTGTACTTCTCGTACTTGACAACCTCTGCTATCTTGGCCTCGACCCTCTTGACGGTCTCCGCATCATACAGATCCTCCGGGGACTTGCCTCCCTTGAGCACTTGCTCCTCATGTATCTTGAACTCCTTTTTGGTCATGCACACCAGGTCACTCATCTTAAGGGTTGTCCACCTCTGCTGGTCTTCTCCGTCACCCAGTGTCTTCAGGATACTTGCCTGGGGCTTCCTCCACCTAATGAGGAAGAGGCTCGTTGGTAGGCCACTGATTGCACTCCTACCCCTATACATCTCCTCTACAAGGAAGGCCACCTCGCTGTGGGTAAGTGGTATCCTCAGGCCCAGAGCAATATCAGCCGGAGCCCCTGGTTCTGACCTTACCAGCCTCTGCTCGTTGGCTTGTATCGCAGAGAAGAGAGAGTCGTGCGTCTTTCCTGATCCCTTGGACTCAACGTAATCGCAAGGATAGCCTGAGTGATAGGTTAATAAGTTTCGGCGTGGAAACGAGGCGGTGAAAGGAGCTCGAAGCATACCTGTGATCTTTAGAATGACGTGGTTGGCCACAGTGAGCCCGAAGATTGCTGGCATGGTCCCGAGGACAGGCAATATGCGCACGCGGAAGTCAGGGAGCGGTCCCAGGTCGCCAACCGTACCCTTTTGGAACTCCTCATCGGACAGGGGTAGCAGCTGTGCCTTGCCCTCTGATGTCCTCTCCGTCGAGTAGACCGCGGCGATGCCGTGTGTAACGCCCTGCAGCTTCAGGCGCCGCCTTGTCGCCCTTGACAGACCGTCGTCCGTGCTTGTGCTAATGTCCCCGATGATAATCCTCGTTGGGTCGCTCTTGCACCCAGCGCCCATGGCGGAGATCACCTCGATCTTGTGGTCATGGCAGTACTTGAGCAACGCCACCTTGGTGTCGATGTTGTCGATCGCGTCGACCACGAAGTCCGGCTTCTTCCCGCCCTCGGCCCACGGCGCCAGCAACCTGTCGGCACTCTCCCCGTCAAACTTCTCCAGGCGCAGGTCGAACTTGACCCAGGGCGCGATTGCCCTCAGCCGCCTCTGCAAGCACTGCACCTTGGGCAGCCCCACATCCGCCAGTGTCGCAACCGCGTGTCTGTTCAGGCTGCTCAGAGTGACCTGGTCGAAGTCGACAAGCCGCAGCTTCGAGACTCCGGACCGAGCGAACGCTGCTGTCGCGTGGCTGCCGACGCCGCCGCAGCCCACCACGACCACGAAGGAGCTGCGCAGCTTGTCGAGCCCTTCGGGCGTCAGGAAGACGCGGTTCCGCGCCAGCTGCTCGAGGATCAGCTCATCGTCGAAGTCACCGGCCTGGGCCCGCCGCGCTAGTGCTTCGGTCCGGATGTCTTCGTTGTCGGGCGCAGGTATCGTTCCGAGGCTCGTGAGCTGTTAGGGCAAGGGTTACTGTTAGTGATCAGCACTTCTCCGTCGTCAAGACCCTGATGCTCATTGTGGTGCTGGGGATTTGGTGTCGAGGCGGGCGGTGGGGACATTTACTGACTTTTTGCAGCGGGTGGTCGTCACTCGGGTTGGGTATCGAGTCCTTGAGCCTGGACACCCTCTGCTCGTGTGACAGGCGCTGGTAGCTCAGAAGACCCGCAGCCACAATGCCTCCTGATATCACTGCGGTCGCGGCGAGCTGGAAGCGCGAGTCGGATGTCGCGCGAGACAGGAGGCCTGACATTGTTGCTTTTACAAGGGGCTGTGTTTCCCTTGGACCAGACCAGTAAAAGAAGATCAAAATGTTTTTTAGCAGGGCGATGCCGTCATTCTACCCCAACGGCCGCGTTACGTAATACGGCTCTAACTACACCAACCTGCTGTCACTTACACTTGGTTTCTCATCACATCCAATTGCACCTTTGGACATGTGTAAATATTTTAATCCCGCAGGTGAAAAGGTATTCAATTAAATTCCAAGCTTTAACTTTTGTCGCAGGTCCCACATCCACAGAGAGTCTCCTAGAATCAGTTTCCAACAATCTTCCCAGTCACAGCATCCACAGAGATCAGGCTAGTATCAATCATCTGGAAAGTATACAGCGGGTTGTAGGGACCATACTGCGGGGCCCCAAACGGCCTCGCCAGGGTGACCTCGAAGAAAGACTTCATGCCCACCTCGGCACGGACTGCCTCGTCAGCCTGCGTGATGTCGACCTTGCAGTCCTCAACCGCAAAGGTCTGCAGCCCCACGATGGGCGTCCCCTTCTTCACGATAGGCAGGGCCCACTCGCCCCAGCCCGTGGACTTCACAGTGACATACTCGCCGCTGTCGCCCGTAAACAGAACGTTCAGCTGCGACAGGCGTAGCGGGTCCGTGACGGGGTAGACCGGCCCGGCGGGGAGGGTGGCCTGGACGCGGAGCAGGCGCGCCGAGGGCAGGGCGGCCTGCGCGATGCGCTGCGCCTCGAAGACGCGGCCCAGGAAGCTGAGGATGGCGCTCGGCTTCGTGGTGGCCCCGTTCTTGCCGTTCTGCCCGTTGGTCACGGCCAGGTTACTGACGACACCATTGCCTTGGCTGTTGTTGCCGCTCTGCCGGGCTGCGCTGTCAAGCACGAACACCTTGACGGTGTAGACCTTGCGGATAACAGGGGTCCCAAGGCCCTCTGTACTGTATGTGACCACCTGGGTGATACCTGTCTCGAGCGAGTTGAAAGTCCAGACAAGGTCTCCCCCTTCGATGCCTGCTCTGGTGAGCATCAGGAATTGGGGGTCAAAATCCATGTTCAAGGTTGCTCCGAGTCCTGTAGAGGCCCTCTCGCTGATGGTGAAGGGCTCTTTGTAGAGAGTGTTGATCGTCGCGGGAGTCTCGGCATCCAAGGTCCGAGGTGGCTGTGGCGTGTCCGTTGAGAGGTTATTCTCGCTCTTCGGTGGGCTCTGGCCGTTGCCCACGGGAGGCTTGAGACCAAGCCACTTGATGTCGAAGACCTCACCTGTCGGGTGGTTGGAACCCACCAGGATGAAGGTGTTGCTGGGGTCGCCGATCTGCAAGTTGGGGATATTGAACGGCTGAGACATCTGGAAGGGCTCTGTGCCCTCGGAGAGGGGGCCGGTCCAGGCATACAGCTCGAAACGGAGCCCGCCCGCCCACGGGACGCGCTTCAAGAAGTAACCGTATGTGAACTTCTGGGCTTCACCCTGGGCTGAGACGGTCAACACCTGCTTGACAGGGTCATAGACAGCACCAGCATTGGTGAAGGGGGCAAGACCGAGGAAACCCATATTGTGAGACTTGAGGAATTAAGTAAGTGACTGGTTCAGCTTTTTGATTTGTCTCGCAGATGCATTGAGAGCTGCTTCAACAAATATACAGAAACATCGCAGGGTCAGTAACTGAGTATTTATACTTGTATGTGAGGCACTTGGCTCCTCGAAGAATAGTGATGGCTTCATAAAAGCAGCCACCAGGACCCCATTTCGTGTCAAAGCAACCCGATAGCCCGAGGTTCTGGACTCAATGGTCAGCATGAGCAGACACATGCCAAGCATATGAGATAGCCCCTAATAATTTCTATGTCGCCCCAGCCCGTTACCCACATTCTCATATGGACACATTAAAATCACATGCAAGCTGAAAACGGAGAACAAAAGGCATCGCGCATATGCCACCACGTTTAGGCCTGCTCGTTCGACATAACATTCCAAGGTTGGCGAAGAGTTCTGAGCGGCGTAGTGGCTTGAAACCAGGCGCACCCCTCACCAGCTCGTATGCTCTAAATCTTTGGTACTTTCGTAGTGTCAAAGACACAATCGATGAAAGTTCCCTTCACTCTGAGGCGTCCTCGACATCCTTTCTCGCCACACTAGGACTTTAAAAGAAACTTGCCGACCTCACGACATGGATGAGAGCATCACCCAGGCTCCACTGCAACCGTTTCTTTTTTTACCTATACTTGTATCGACACCGAAAAATTCTTGTTCTTTCCAAAAAGTCGAATCTCGAGCAGACCTACACGTAAGCCCTCACGATGCCCTGGGGATAAATCTTGCAGCACTCTGGTGGCAGTCTTTGTTTCCCATTAGCTCGCTCCCCACAACACTACTGGTAGGCATATCACCAAAGCTGCTACAGGACCAGAGCTAGTCCTTGAGCTTCTGGGCCGTCTCTCCGGGTAGGTAAGTCATTGTTCTATGTCCCGTCGTTTTTCAGCCGCACACGGCTGGGACCATTCGGGAATGGCGGGACGGGACGGGGCGCACTTGTCAGTTGTGGGGATCCCACCGGCCTGGGAACACAAGGCGGCAGGCTACCTACTTACCCCAGCCTTAAAACAGTTTGATAACTTGACAGGCCTCTTTGACGATGGGCTGATGGCGTGGATTGGCGCAAGTGCTACCCCGCAATTTTGGACTTGGGCACCCTCGACCTTTTGTCTGGTGGCTTTCTTTTTACACTGAATTATTGGTGTTGGTGTCAGTGCTCAATCAATCTCGGCCACCCGACTACTTGCAGTCCAAGACGCTATGGCGCTTCCAATGATAGCTCCCACGTCCTGCCGAGAATTTACTGCTTAGTTTTTCCCAAGACATCACAGTCTGTTGTCCCGTTCATCAAAGTCTGGATTGGGAACGGTCTCTGTGCTGTATGCTATTACTGGCCAAGGTGCTGATTTACATGATGAATTGTGCTGCTTCTGAAAGTGGAATCTCGTAAGGAGCTTGCGAAGGATATGCAGCTGCATGAGGTCAAAAGATTTAAAATGATGATCACAAGGGCCCTCTTTTTGCTCTTCCTACACACTGCCGAGAGGGTGATGATGAGCAAGTGGCAGGCTAAAGGGGACTGGCCAACTTGATGACAGGGTCCCTCAAATGGAAGAATGGGGCAGATATTGAGCTCACAAAATACACACCAAGCCTTGTGTAACATGAGAGAAGCCAACAAGGCCGCCATGACTTGACCATGCTCTACATATTCATGCCTTTGATTTGGGTCCGCGCCGTTGGTTTCCACCTTCCAAGAGCCCGAACCCTAGAGCCCCTGAGCATAAACGAATACGAATACATCAGCACCGTCGTCCCCGAACTCGAGTACGGAGCGGCACGATGGCTGAAATGATTTCCCACTGATGTCAAGCATGACTTCAATCAGCCAAGTGCCGAGGTCTCGACATTGAGTTTGGTATAATTAAGGGAAAATGACTGCAAAGGTTCGGGAGGCATCTTGTCAAAGTTACGGGGTTCCGTAACTTAATTATCAATGTAGACGTGGCTCCCAGGACCAGGAGCCTGCACAATTGTACGCAAGTCGCAAACCTTGGGCAAGTTCGAGGCGAGCATCCGCAATACGCTGCGGCATCCGGACAACGTGAACCCCGGGAACAAACATTGCCCCCTGCGTGGACGGGTTTGGGCAGCGCTGGCGCTTGCAATCCCCGCCCTCCACAATAACGACGGGTAGCATGGGTGGACCGACTACATATCTACATAAGGCCTCCACGAGACTTCCCTCCTAAGCCATACACCCTCTCCACCCCCACCAGCCATCCATCCTCTTACAGCCCCCCCTCCCTCTCCCACACCAAGACAACATGCCCTCCCACACGGTAATAGTAACCGGCGCCGGCGGCGGCCTGGGCAAGGCCATCGCCACGGCCTTCCTCGCTGCAGGCAGCAACGTGGCCATCTGCGACGTGAACCAGGAGCGGCTGACCGCGGCGGAGAAGGAGTGGCTAGCCGCAGGCCACAAGGCGGAGCAGATCCTGACCACGACGACGGACGTGACGGATCCGGCATCGGTGCAGGCGCTCGTCGACAAGACCGCCGAGCGCTTCGGCCGCCTCGACCTGCTCGTGAACAACGCGGGCATTATGGACGACTTCTCGCCCGCGGCAGAGTGCTCGCCCGAGCTGTGGGCGCGCGTGCTGGGCGTCAACCTCAACGGGCCCTTCTACGCGACGCGCGCGGCCGTGGCGCAGTTCCAGAAGCAGCAGGATGGGGAGAGCAGCGGCGGCCTCATCATCAACATCTGCTCCGTGGCCGCCAGGACCGGGCACAGCGCCGGCGCCGCGTATACGGCGTCCAAGCACGGCCTGCTGGGCCTGAGCAAGAACACCGCCTTCGCGTATGCCGACAAGGGGATCTACTCCGTTGCGCTGATGCTGGGTGGCATGAACACTAATATCACCGATGCCATGCAGAAGGGCATCAACATGGATTTCTTCCAGAAGTTCGAGCAGTCGCAGGCCAAGTTCGACGGGGAGAAGCACCAGGTCCCCGTTGAGAATGTGGCCAAGTACTGCGTGTTCCTGTCGGACCGCGGGATCGCAAAGAGCGCAAACGGGGCGTGTCTGGACTTTACGAACAACTGGCCTGCGCAATAGAGGGGAACGGAAGGGATCGTGGTGAGAAGCGGGATGGAGCACAATGGTTCAGGAAGTGCCGGCTCGCAATTTGAGCTCGCATTGAAGATGGCTCTAGACTAGACCGATGGACTCACTGCTCATTCTGAGGAGTGAATTGAGGTTGGGAACAGGTGTCAGGTTGAGTCTCGTCACGGGGTTGCCTCGAGTAATCCAGCCTGGCCCAGATGCTTGGATGAATTCGAACAGGCTTCAATACAACAGCATCCAAAACCACGCATGCAGCTCAAACAATCAAAGCATATACATGCCTCCAACACCACGCCTGAATCAAGCAAAGTCTCCCATGATAATTGGGAAGAACAAGCCACCACTACTTCTCCCAAGATGACCGTCCACCCTCCTTGCCACCAATCTGTTTCTCCAAAACAGCCTCGTATTTCTCGTCCACGTTGCCCGGCCCCGTATGGATGTGGATTAGGTCCCGCGCCGCATCGCGCAGCTTGTACTTCTGGATCTTCCCGCTGGCCGTCTTGGGGTAGTCGTCTGTCCAGAAGACGTACTTGGGTACGAGGTGACTCGACAGCCTGCCGCGCACCCAGGCGCGGACGTCGTCCTTGCGCAGCAGCGGCAGGCCCTGGCTCTCAGAGCGGGCGAAGCCGTCCTCGCCAAAGGTTGGATCGTCCTCGGTGGCGACGCCGGCGCGCGGGACGATAAAGGCGCAGACGGCCTCGCCGTGCTTTGCGTCCGGCACACCTACCACCGACGCCTCCGCCACCAGCGGGTGTTGGAACAGCGCGTTCTCGACCTCGAGCGGGTGGATGTTCTCGCCGCCTCGGATGATCAGGTCCTTGATGCGCCCAGTAATCGAGATGTAACCATCCGCCGTCATGCTCGCCTCATCGCCGCTGTACATCCACCAACGCCCGGTACCAGGACCCCCGTTGCCGTTCTGCCCGACCGCAGGCTCCCCCGTAGCATCTGGGCTGTTCGTCTTGCCGGTGTCAAGGTCGGTCTCTAGTATGCGGACCTCTTTTGTCTTCTCCTCATCGCCCCAATAGCCTTGCATAACGAGATACCCACTCGTGGCCAGCTCACCCCGCTCGCCGATCGGCAAGACCTTGCTCCTGTCTCCTGGGTCGACGATCTTGATGCGCGTGTGCGGCATCACCTTGCCGATGGTGGCCGTCCGCTTGTCCAAGGGGTCGCCCGGCGCCGTCATGCACGACACAGGGCTGGTCTCGGTCATTCCGTAGCAGATGACGAGCTCATTCAGGCCAAGCCTGTCGTAGAGCTTGCGCATCAGCGACTCGGGCACCGACGAGCCGGCTGCGATGCCCTTGCGCAGGTGCGTGGGCAGCCGCGAAGCCTCCTCGGGCGCGAGCCGGGTCTTCTTGTCGAGCTGCTCGAGCATCGACACGAACATGGTCGCCACGCCGTACAGGCCGGTAGCTCGGTGGTCGGCTGCCATCTTTAAGCTGGCAAATGGGTCGAACGCCGGCGACGGGAAGAGAATGGACGCGCCGCTAGTAGCAGTAGCCATGTACCCGAGGACACAGCCGAAGCAGTGGAACAGTGGCGGCGGGCAGACGATGAGGTCGGAAGGGGTCAGGCCCATACGTTGAGCAATAAGGTAGCCATTGTTGAGAATGCCAGTGTGCGTGAGCATGGCGGCCTTGGGGTGCGACGTCGTCCCGGACGTAAACTGGATATTAATACAGTCCTGGGCGTGGAGCGGGGAATCGGGCACGACGGGACGGGTGCTGCTCAGCGACAAGGACGACAAGGACGGGGCAAGCTCCGTGTATGGGGTCAAGGACGGGAATTCGGGCAGGCGGAAATCCACGGCAGGGTGAGACGATGTGTTATCCACCACCACCACCTTCCTCAGCGTGGGCACGAGCGGGCTCTCAACGCGCCCCGATCCCAGGTCCGGGACTAGGCTCCTGAGGAGGTCCAGGTTGCTCCGCCCCTGGCAGGGCTTGTAGGCGCGGTCCGTGACTGCGGCGACGACGAAGACCTCGACGCCAAGGTGCGACAGGGCTGCAGCGACCTGCGAGGAGTTAAAGGTCGGGTTCAGCGGCACCAGGATAGCGCCCAGCTTGAAGACGGCGTACGTCAGGGCCGCGTGCTCTGCCGTGTTTCCGAGCTTGACGGCCACCCTGTCGCCTTTCCTGACGCCGGCCGACCTCAGGGATTGGGCCAGTGTGTTGGACACAGCGTCGAGGGCGGCATAGCTGAGGGTTGTCTCCTGGCCAGTGACACCCGTGGTTGTCGGCTCGCGGCAGATGACTGCCGGCCTGTCACCATTCTCGGACACGACCCTTGCGAAGTGTTCGGGGATGGTATGAGGCAGTAGCGGGGGCTCATCCGGCCCCTGTGAGATGCTGTAAGTCAGCCCGTTGGACGAGGGCCTCACTTGAGTCCCGTTCACAGCCAGAGGAACAGCCCTGGCCCCCCGGAACAGCGTCCTCGGCTGTCCCCACGAACGGGTCCGGGCAGCTCTGAGGCCTTGCGAAGCCCATCGCGAGGTGAGTTCTGGCAGCATGACGTCAGGAAGCGGATGGATAAGATGGGTTGCGCATCGCGGCCCGTGTGACAAGAGCAGCAACACGCGCGAAGGGATAAGCTCACAAGATATTTGACGAGACAGCGGGAGCACTTCCGTGCTTATTACGATGAAGACGGTCCGCTCCCCGGAACCCAGCCCCAAGTCGGAGCGGCGCACCCAGCTCGATCCCCGAAATGCGGGGTTGGTGTTTGGGGAAGTTGCATCCAAGTCCACAGTCCAAGGAGACTAGCCGAGCAGGCCAAAGCTTACTGCCTACCTAGGTAGGTACCGAGCTTGGTGCCACTTCCATTTGGATTTCAGTGGACCCTGGTGCGAGGACATGAAGGAAAGATGACGGGAGTCACGATGGGTGTGCGTGGGTCGTCCGGGCAAGCTGGGTTGACCACCGACCACTGCCGTCATTTGGACACGCAATTCAATATCTCCCAGGCCACGCAAGCCGTCGATGCAACTCGTCACCCTCCGAAAGTACTGCTGTCACTCTGTGCCGCCGTCTTTCGTCCTGGTTGTGATATGTGCTGACAAGCAACACGATGGGGCAAGGTCAGCTTCGAGACACTGCGTCTGCCCTTCATCTCGCCCACATATCGCAAGTCTCTCTGGCAGCTCAAGGGGAGTTCATCTGCTTCACGTAGACCACAGGCGGAACCCGCGTGACAAAGTAATCGTCGTGGATATTTGCCAAGCCTTGCTGTCTATTATTCTCTAAAGGTCGTTATCGTCCCTCAACCGATCAATACTGGGTATGCATATCGTTAACAAGTGGCTGTCTCTGCTTTTCCTCTTTTGCCGCGACCGTCGTGAAACCTCGACATAGAAACCAACGCAGAAAGACCCGGACTCCAATCGCATGCATTCGTGTTGGCATGTTCGCAAGAGGGGAAATCAAGAAAAGTTTGTACACAAGAAGAGACGAGGAGCATGGTGCTGCCCGTCAAGTTTCAGGGCCGATGTGCCTCTCGCTCTCGGGTTTCCACGTGCCTGTTCAGATAGGTCAGTCTCCAGTCCAATTGTGCCCCCGAGTCGTTTCTTCCTGGTAATTAAAGACTTACCCTCAAAATCGTGGTGCACGAATGCCATCGGGTCGTCAGGTTCCTTTGCGCCCATCTGCTGCACGCCAGGCGAGAAGCTCGTGATGGGGAGAACTATGACATCGCCGACTTTCTTGGCAACCTCCATCCCCGTGAAGTTCCTGTAGTCGATTGCCCCCTTGCTCGTGCTCATGTCGAAATACCGCGGGTCATTGAAGTACTCGAAAATCGCGTCGGTCCAGACAGCAGGTCCCGTGAATTCTATTACGTTCTTGGTATCCATCGCGGCAAGTAGTCCCGACCTCTTCCTCTTGAGCGTCTCGGCCGCAACCCGCGCGACGATATCGCGCAGGACTGGGTGGCCCGGCTTCGACTGGATGGTCCACTGGCAGAACTGGATCCTCCGGCTGTACCAATCGTGCCAGTCGGGCCTGTCTGGGTCGGCCTCAATGCCAATCACCAGGCCAATTGTCTCGCGCGGGACGGAATCTGGCACCCACTCCACCGCGGACTTGAGTGCAGATGTGTCGATGTCGCTGTACACGCCGCCCCGCGCCAGCAGGATCAGGTACCTGAAGAAATCCGCCTTCAGCACCGGGAGGGGCATCGCGGTGTAGGCCTCGATCACCTCTGGGACGGAGGCGTAGAACAGCTTTACCAGGTTCTCGGCGACGTCGTCCGTTATGACCTCGTGGATGAACCCCGGGTGGTGCTCCGTCCACGTGGCCTCCTCTTCCCTGAACTTGAACTTTCCGCTCGAAGGGGTGTACTTCCACGTCTGCCAGATAAACGCGGGGAACTTGGTCTCGACATCATAGGGGAACTGGTAGGCGAGCTTGTCGTAGGTCGACATCTTGGACAGGTCCTGCATCGTCTTTTGCCCTGTTATCTCGCTGCTGCCACCGCCACCATTCCCGCTGGAACCGCCATTGCTTAGTGGCTTCTCAGCCGCATGTGGTGTGTCTGTCGAGGAAGAGGATTGTTTCGAGGAATCGAGGTGTACGTTGTCTGTTTTTGGAGAGACTTCTTCTGGCCGTATTGGGACGGGTGGCGGGGCTTCGGGCCCGTGTGACCGGGTGACGATGTAGAATATGGTGATGAAGAAGGCGGCGGCGATCAGGGCGCGCTTGACGGTGAGCATGTTGGGCTGTCGCCTGGGGCTTTTCGATCGCGCCGAGACGGGGATCAGCATCGGCTTTCGACGAACATTGAACATGGAGCCAGATGGTCCCGACCGGCTGACGTGCGGAGGCGGCGGTAGCAGATGGTTGCGCAGGTCGGATAAGGGGTTGGGGGAGGTCGGTTCGTAGGCCCCAGATTCGTGCTGTCGGTGCGCGACGGTGAGGTTTCGGAAGACGCCAAGACTGCGGTGGGATTGAAGCGGGTGCGCCGCCGTGGGAGGGCGGGTAAGGGTCCAGCTAGGGAGCGATGGCTGGGTACAGTCTTTTGTGTTGTAGGCAGAGAAGCGTCAAATGCCAATAAGAATGTGATGGGTGAGTGAAGTGAAATCCCACTGCTGGGCTTGCCAGGTTGCAGACGAAGTGTTGCAGGGAAAGACCGGACGGGATGGCGCGAGACGATGATATCAATTGTATAGATTGTTGTAGAAGTAGTAGTAGTCCGACAGTTTTCAACGCATTGGCTGGCGGGCTGACTGAGATGGCAGGCAAGGGAATAAAAAAAAAGTTGGGATCTCGCCAATTGTCAATCAGCGGTCGTCTTCTCACAGGCACAGGCACAGACGCAGACACACACATGCGCACACCTGGGCATGGGCAAGGAAGAAACGAGCCAAGAAAAGTATGGTGCGGGATGATGAGCTTGCAGCTAGGCGGGCTTGGCCTTTTTGAATTCGGGACCACCCCCCGAACAGGGCGCAGGGGTGTGGGTAGATAGATTGATTGACTGGCTTGACTGATTCGAAGATGCGGGTTGCAGGTGCAGCTGCGAGTTGATTAAAAAGAGTGGCCAGCGTGGAGGCGGACTGGCAGGGCTGGACCGGGCTGGACTGAACCGGTGACGTGGAGGCCCATGGAGGAGAAAAAGCTTGGGGGGTACGGAGTATCTACTAGTCTACAGCATACCTACTACTGCAGCAGTAGGAGGAGAATGCCGACCTCAGAAGACGTCTCGGGGTTCCAAGTTTCTCACATGCAGCTGGCTGCTCTGCGGGGCCAAGACGACGACGGCGCAGATCAGGGAAGATCAGAAACGATGCCCAGTTGAGCAGGTGCTCTGGGAAACCAAACGCTAGGTATGCGAGGCGCTGCTGCTTTTACGAGGCCGCTTACGAGGCCTTTTCTGCTCTGCCCGCCTGTCTTTCTTCGTATGACCCGACCCGTACGTATTACCCGGGCGTGGTGGTATCGAGACAGGCGCTCGATTGGGTTTTGGAGGCCTTCCTGAATGGCTGGAAGCAAAACACACTGACGAAGCCAATATGGCAATGACCTTGATCATTCTGTGCCCCCCACAATCAACTCAATTTCCGCTCAGGGCAAACATGCTGTGTGATGAGTCTGTTTGGCCTTCGGAGATGCTCGTGGGAGACAGATCTGCAGGTGGCCGGCCCAATGGGCAGCCCAGATTGCGTACCCGGAGCACGAATCCTATCCCAATCTGCCCATATTATCTCATCAGCACCAGGACCCACGAGGTCGATCCGTTGGGTGACAGCAGGGGTCCAACAGTTGACAATGTGTCTGCCTGCCTGTCTGTCTGCATGCATTGGTCACCGCCCACTGCTCAACGAGGCTTCCCTCGTCAATCTAGGTTCGCCAGAGGTTGATGATCACCAGAGCCTCAAAAAGTTAATAAACAGGGAATTCATCAACGGGACCAAGCAATGGGAGGTGACATGCGGAAGGGGGCCTTGGAACTCTGGCCACCGACCACTGACCAGAGCAGAAGGGCACCAGGCAAAGCTTAAATTGAGGGTCCCCTTGTTTCACCTGCAAGCCACACCTTCTCCAAAAATGGAATCCGCGCTCCTCGGTTCGTCGGGAGGAAGGGGACCTAGGCACCACTCGCACAAGTGTCCTTCCTGCCCGCCTCCAAGATCGTCTACGGGAGACAATCTGAAACCACCAGCGCACTCCCCTCCTGTCCCAAAGCTCCCCATCCTCCGTTCAGGCCATTGTGATCGGCTGGGGCGGTGTTGTGCTGCAAATCGATTCCCGGTTGGGGGCCAACTTGGGCGGGCGAGCAGGACAAGGTCATGTCAGGTTCCACGACCTGCGTCCCTCCTCTCCCGACGATGCAATCAAACACATTTCATCCCATCATTTGTGGGCCCTTCTCTGCCAAGCTTTCCAACCTGCATATCCATTTCTATTTGTGCACATTAATCCACAACCACCTTTGCCACTTGCGGTTGACCAGCGACCTGTAGGCCGAGGAGGGCTAGCCCTACAGATACAACTGATGTTGTAAGGCCAATCAATTGATTGTTTATTTGATCCGAGTTCCGACCTATCCTTCACCGGCTTACTGCTGATAAGGATGCGGTCTCGATTTGATCGTGTAACGCCAAAGTCCAAGCTTCGCATGGCGCGCGGCGATTCATGATCTGCCCGCGCTTGAACCTTCAAGGGCACAGCCGGAAACGCGAGTGTGGCTGATTGTGGATGCAGCTGATTGAAACCATGCATTCTATCCGCGTCGCGCCACATAGACAGCAGCGTGCTTGCCCACGCCATGCGGTACTAAAATAGCCTGCACGCCTGCCACGAGACGCGTGTGAGCAGATGCAGCCTCGTCCGAGACATCGCTCCCGGAGCTCGTGTCTGCCGGCCTGTGGGACCCGGACAGCCTCTCTGGGTGCCTCCCCGGGTTGAGAGTTCTGCCTCCCGGGTCACTTCTCGACGTCCCTGTCAATCATCTCGTCTCGAGCTGACACCGTCTGGTGGCAGCAACAACAATGAGACCGGACGAATAAGACCGCGTCTGGAAGACGTAATCCGGCCAACCTCCATGAACTTCAGACCATGGCGGCAACGACGACCGCCGCCGGTAATCAGATTGCTAACTCCGGATCCCATGGTATCTCAATAATGATACTCCCAGGACTATCGTGGAGGGAGGATCAGAGCTGCACGCTCACGCATCTTGTGCTGCTATGCGAATCGGTGCGTGCGCATTCACTGCATGCACACAGGTGGCTCCCGAGGACACAAAGGCCTCGGATTCGTCTCTGCTTCTGGTAATCATGTCATCGTGGCAGTGACGCCGCCTGCTTACGCCCCCGCTTGAATACTGCGGAAAAGCGTCGCTGGCATCAGAGCCGGTGTCCAGGGCACTTGACACCACCTGAAAACCGTCATCCCTGATCACAAGTTGACGTTGACATGAGAAAAGTTGTCAGCAAAATTGTTGATATTATTTATATTGATGACGAGACTGCCCATGCCTCAGGGCAACGACCCCGCCAAACTATGCGGCCGGAATCAATGTGGTCGGCTCGGCCGTGCTTGTCACCAGCAGGCTCTGTATGACCTCCAACGCGCTGAGCTGCGACCCGAAGTCCGAGTACCCATCAAATCCATCGGCTGTCCACCACTTCATACCACAGGATACGGTCGCGGTCCCGTTTGTGCAGCTCGCAGCTGCCGCCTTCGCGCTGGTGCTGAGCAGCGTCATGATGTTATCCTTGACACTAGGGACCAGCACCGCCGTCTTCCCCATCCACCTGGACAGGCTGCTCTTGAAGCTCGTCTGGTCTATGTCGCACGCCGACGTGACCTCACACTTCCGCTCATACATGATACCCGTGGCGTTATTCGTCGGCGGGGAGAAGAAGGTCGCATTGGCCGCGCCCACCAGTCCAGCCACTCGCGATCCCCAGATGACCTGCTGCTCCGGGAATCCCATAGCACCGTTGTATGCGTACATGTTGGCAGCACCCATCATGTAGGTCGCGACGTTGTATGACCACTGGTCCGCAGACATGGAGCTGCAGTTGCCAGTCCCTTCGTCGGACGCCCCATCGAAGACGTTGAACTGCGGTCCCACAAGCCCAACAGCAACAGACCAGTCCCAGATCTTCCCGGCCCATTCGGCATATGTCGCATTGCCTGTGTACCGGGACAGCCTGGCGGAAACCTGGAGGAAACCCCCGTTCGTCACAGCGTTCTTGTAGAAGTAGCCGTTCGCTGTCTTGTCGTATTGCCACTTCAGGCCCCCGCCGCATGTCGGGCTGTCGGCTTCCCACCTCCGCGCGAACGCGTTGAAGGCGTTCTCGGCGATGGTCACCCACGACGGCGCTCCCTCGACGGCTGTGAAATTATACTCCATCGCGGTGAGAGCATTGTACACCCTGCTATGTGTTAATCACCTGCCACGGGTCCGAAATCATACACCATGGAATATTCCAAAGCACAAGGGTTGGGGAACCACAGTAGGAGAGGAGTGATACTGACCAATACATCTGATCGTCGTTTGCTTCCCAGCTCTGCTGCTCCGCAGGCGCAAAGTCGAAGTTTGATCCGAGGTTCTCCGATATGGCGGCCAAGAGGGCTGTCTGATACTGCGTATCCTTGGTGAGAATGGTATAGTCCATCAGCCCGTTCCAGCCCGAGCCCGAGAGCCACCAGTACCATGGCTTCGGCTGGTTGAAGTCTCCCGCTGTAGAGTTGGCATTGTAGTACGACTTGAACAGTCCCGAGGCGACAGTTGAGGCGGACGCGGAGATGGAGGCCGTGTCGGCGGTGTCGAGCTCGATCGCGAGCGTCAAGCACGCCAGCAGTAGCGACAGGAAGACTGCTGACGGCGAGGAAACGAATGACAGCCTCAAGCCCATTTTGCCGAGTCCAAGAATGAAAGAGTGAGTGAACGAATGACTGATAGGCAAGCAAACTGGCGGCACAGCACCGGCGATGAAGAGAAGGACGAACGTGCTGAGCAGACGAATCTATATATTCGGAGCTCCTGAAGAGAAGAAGGGGAGAATAGACCAAATGGCCTGCAATTTTCGCTATAAGTACTCGTCGGCGCTGGCTGTGACTGTCACGGTGAAGGAGGGCATTCACCGCAAGACAAACACTCGCACGCAGACTGCTGGCCAGTTATAGCCTATATACATTCAAGCCTGTCCTGTCCTGTGCATGTTTCCCCGCTCACTCTACTGCTCTGTTTCCAGGAACACAGGAAGGCTAAAACAAAGATTCACTCCAAATGCTACCCTCCACCCCGCGCGCGAGCGATCGCCACGGAAGGTAAATTACTCGGGTGGCGCCCAAAGTGGAAGCTGTATAATTCAGGGGCTGCGGGATTGGCCAATGACGAGGAGGCCCCAATCTAAATTAGGTTCTCGGTATGCTTAATATTAGTGCACAAACGCCTTCGCCCTCTTGAGCCATAGACTTGTGGTGCATGTGCCAAGGTCTGCGGTCTAGTGTCCTGCGCCGGAGAGAGTCCTGTCCTATCCCCACTGAGCGATGATGCTTTCGGTTCAAGGACTTGTCGCTGAGACGGATGGCTCCTCGTCTTCGAGACTGCGAGGAGATGTTTCCTGCATTGTGGTTGTGGTGGTTAGCGCCGTGCGTCAGAGCAGGCACTTTCCCCGAACCTTCAGGGGTAACATGTCATGGGATGGCACGGGTTGCTTGGCGATGGAAGACTTGTAGACCAAGCTGGTTGTTTGAAACATGGCTAAGAGAGCATTTGAATCGTATATATGAGTGTTCGATAATTCAAATCGACGTCTTTGAACAACGAAAATAGGAGTCGAAGAGGCTGAGTTGATGTTCCTCAGTTCATTGCTTGGTCGATCTTTTTTATGTCAGCAAACAGAGACAACCCGCGGCACATCACTCAGCGTCAGTGCCGATCATGACGTCCACGCTCGTGCTAGGGCTTTCTATAGCAACACGAACATATGTATTCCGTGTATTAATTCTTTCAACCGAACTCGTAGACTTCGCAGTTGAAGCAGTCTGGAGTTTGCCCGTTGCATGAGAGGCAAATGAGGATGTGAAGTGGTCAGGGTTATACCCTGAGTCCTGGCTCACCTGGCTCGTGCACTCCTACCAAACTCAAGCGCAGTAAATTTCAGTGCTTTCCTTGGCTTCGACATCTGGAAAATCGCCTTCAAGCTTGCCTGCATCCAACTTTACCACTGACCGCCGTCTTCTGTGCATCGAGGTATATCTCTCGGAGCAAGGAAACATGTTGGCCGAGGAATTCTTCTCGTCCATCTGTGGGCCCCCGCTGTCCAGCAACACGGCCATCGCCAAGGACGTTGGGATTTATACGCACTCTCTATGGCCAACGTTTGCTGCAAAATCAGCATTCAAGAAGAGCGCAACTCCACCAAACTGTCTTGCCGCCAGCGAGACGCACGTGTTTGCCGCCCAGCATGAGAAGGCTTATGTCCATGTGTACTCACGCCTCCGTGGCAACCAGGAGGCTTTTGTGGCTTTCCCAGAGAGGATAAGGTGCTTGACGCTGGCAGGCGATGTACTCATCCTGGGGACCATCGAGGGCAGGATCATGCTGTGGGAGGTAGGTTCTCCAGGATTTTACGTGCACCCAACAGCTACCGTCCAGTTCACTGACGCTTTCCGCAGACCTGCACCGGCAGATTGGTGTCACTGCCTCCCTGTCACGTCCAGGCCGTGTCTTGCGTCGTAGCAACGCCGTATCATCTCCTGACCGCGTCCGACGACTCCAACATCCATGTTTGGAGCCTTGCCCAGCTTCTGGAACTCGACAGCAACGAGGAGCGTGAGCCTGTCGTCAGTTTCTCCAACCACAGGGGTGCCATCACGGCCATCGCGTCATCGTCCGGCGACAGCGAGGAGACAAGCCTTTGCGTGTCAGCAAGCAAGGACAAGACGTGCATCGTCTGGAACTATCAGACTGGTGCAGTCCTCCGCACTCTGCTGTTCCCTACCTCCCCTCTGTGTGTTGCACTTGACCCTTGCTCGAAAGGTGTTTTTGTGTCGACCCAGAATGGCTCCATCTTCTCTGTCGAGTTCTTCGGTCCAAAGCCGCTGCTGGGACCCAAGAGCGAAGAATCGTCTACCGTCGTGCAGGTCACATCGCCTTTTTGTGTTGCGCCCTCAGAATCCGGGCCTGCATCTTGTCTGGGCTTGACGTACGATGGCACGGTCCTTCTGTCTGGGCATCCCAAGGGACAGATTCATGCGTGGAGCGTAACCGACAAACAAGCTAGCAGCGGCGCAAAGGAACTTACGAATCTGAATGCTGCGGTAACAAACATTATCTTGGACCCGCCGCTGTCGCGTGCCAGCAGGCCCACCAAGGCGTGGAATATTGTCAAACCGTCTCAAGTGCAGCGTGCGTACACCTTTACTGCGCAGTTTGAGGCTGATCTCAGATCTGAGACGCAGTTCCACGCAATGCTCAAAACGCCAGGTTTCTCGGACGAGACTCTCGAGAATGCCATATCTACGTTTTTGCAGCCAGCGGACGAGAACACCAGCGACCAGTTGTCTCGTGACCTCGAGGAACAGTTGGAGATCTTCCGACAGCAAGAAGATTCGTCGAGCAAAGATACAGTTTGTGGTTTACCTTTTGCCAAGGCCACGTAGGGCTCAAGATCTCCGGCGGATTGCCGGGGTGCGCCTCCGTTTCAGGTACGCGTTTGGAACTTCTCTAGCCCTCCCGCTCGAGGGGTCCCGAGCTCCCGAGCTCCGTGTCGAACCCCACCCGCTCCCAGCACTCGGTGCCTCGAAGCGGCTGCCCATGGGAAAGCAACCGCCCGGGCCCTGGCCTCAACCTGAACATACAACTGGTCGATAACGGCTCGAGATAGTGCATAAACCGGCCCACGCGGCAGAAACGGGGCTGTCTGTGCCCCAGCTGATTGCTTCTGTTGCACGCGGACCTAGGCCTGCAGTCTGCAACATGATGTGCCGGAAATGTTTGATGTACTCGTCCCGGACGCCGTCATTGCTGTGGCTGAAGGCCTCATCCCGTCGATCACTGATCACATGTAAGCTTCCTTGGGAAGCTTGACTAGTGGATCATCTGAAGCTTGGTTTCCGGGTGCGAGATGGCTCGACACGGCCCACTGACTGTTGCAATCAAGGGTGGAGGTCGTCGTCTACCCTGTAGTTACGGGATTCCACACCGGTTCGTAGTCGGAGAAGGGTCTGCCATGGATCGTGGGCGCGGTTTCAGTCGTGCCCCAGCCAGAGAACCCCTGGCCGGGGCATCGCGGAGATCAGATGGAGCGACAGCAATATGAAGAAAGTTTTCCAAGGGCCTGCCAGACCTGTCTTCTCTTCCTCTTCTGGACTTTGGACGACCTGGTGTTGCCAAGATGCGGTTCAGCGTTCTCACAAGCATACTGACTGCCCTGGTGGCAGCAGTCGACGCGACGCCGCTGCGGCCAAGGACCCTTAATCATGTCGTCCACGAGGAGAGAGTGGCGGCGCGAAGCAGCTGGTCAAAGTCCCATCGCCTTCACGCCGCCGCGAACCTCCCGGTGCGGATTGGTCTCACGCAGCAGAACCTTCACCGGGCCGAGGAGCTCATATACGATGTCTCTCATCCGGAGTCCCCCAACTACGGAAAGCACTGGTCGCCCGCGAAGGTCGTAGACATGTTCAAGCCCAGGCAGGATGCTGTTGACTCGGTGATGGACTGGCTACAGATGGAAGGGATACACCCAAGTCGGATAAAAATGTCGGCATCCAAAAGCTGGATCACGTTCAACGCGACGGCGCGAGAGATGGAACAGATTCTCAAGACAACATACCACGTCTACAAGCACTCGACTGCGGCAAACACTCGCCACATAGCTTGCGACAAGTACCACATTCCCGAGCATCTTGTGGAGCATGTCGATTTCATCACGCCCACGGTGCATTTCGACCAGCGTGTGGGACAGGGTCGGAAGAACAGGCACGAGGCACTCCCGGAGGACGCCATTTCGGAGCTCAAGAAGAGGTCTGCAGAACTGCAGAAACGGCAGCGTCCCGAGAAAGGCATCGTCGGCAAACCCAATGACGGCAGCAACCCGAAGCAGGGCGCCTTCGTGGACAATGCTCTGATGGATCTGACGCAATGCGATTCCATGATCACACCGGCCTGCCTGCGAGCCCTCTACGCGACACCACCGGGCAGCCTCTCAGCCAGTAACAACACTCTTGGCATCGTGGAGTACACTCCTCAGGCTTTTCTTCAGTCGGATCTGGATATGTACTTCAAGGAGTTCGAGCCTAACCTGAACGGCAAGTCGCCAATTGTGACGCTGCTCGACAATGGCGTCGTCCAGAACCAGAACAAGAGCTTCCAATTCAACGGCGAGTCGGCGCTGGACCTGGAGTTCGCAATGGCCCTGATCTACCCTCAGCAGGCCACTTTGTACCAGGTCGGCGATCTGGTCCAGAGCGCGAGCTTCAACAACTTCCTGGACGGCATCGATGGCAGCTACTGTCAGTTCGAGGGTGGGGACTCCAAAGACCCCAACATCGATGGCCAATACCCCGATTCAGTCAACTGCGGCACCGCCAAATCGACCAACGTGATATCCACTAGCTACGGCTTTAACGAGGCCGATTTGGGCATCAAGTACGAGAAACGCCAGTGCGATGAGTATATGAAGCTGGCGCTGCAGGGTGTAACAGTTGTCTACTCCTCGGGCGACTCCGGGGTGGCGGGCAACGGAGACCAATGCATCGATCCGGTCACAGGAGCATATAATAACGGATCTACTGGCATGTTCAACCCGTCGTTCCCGGGGGGCTGCCCGTGGGTGACGTCTGTGGGGGCCACTCAGATCTTGAACGGCTCGACGGTCAGGACCCCCGAGAGCGCCTGTGAGCGGGTTATCTTCTCTGGCGGAGGGTTCTCGAACGTCTTCGCAATGCCATCATACCAGGAGAAGGCAGTGGGTACCTACTTCGCCGAACACGCGCCACCGTACGGTGCGGACCGCTTCAACAACTCGAAGGTGGTAAGGGGTTTCCCAGACGTTAGTGCGAACGGTGCCAACTATGTCACCGCTGTAAACGGCCGGTTCTCTCTGTCTTTTGGAACATCCGGTAAGTCCTCGCCTCCTGCCCTCCCTGCGACTACTTAGAGAATATTTCTAAACTAACGCATCGCTGTTCACAGCATCCGCCCCGGTCTTCGCATCCATCATCAACATGGTGAATGAGAAGCGCATCCAGGCCGGCAAGGGCCCTGTCGGGTTCGTAAACCCTGCGCTGTACGCCAACCCGCAGGTGATGAACGACGTGACCAACGGCAAGAACCCCGGGTGCGGGACTGACGGCTTCTCGGCCGTGCAGGGGTGGGACCCGCTGACGGGGCTGGGGACACCGAATTATCCTCAGTTGGAGGCTTTGTTCATGACTTTGCCTTGAGAGCCTTGACACTTCTGTGTACGATGACGCGGCGTTGGATTTAACGTTAGACAGACACGGGCGCATCGTGTGGTATGGAAGCGCTTTTAATGTATAGATGCTCGGGATATGGGGCATTAGAAGGGGCGAAGAGTACAAGGGGCATAGGTATTCTCTGGGTAATTCATCCATGTTTCGCATGTTTCGCATGTTTTGCGTGGGGCGTCCCGATCCCGAAGGCTCTGGGTCATGTTGCATCCTGCCCCCAATCCTCCATTCACAGGAGATCGGCGGACCTGCCATTCGCCTTCGGGTGGCCTGTGATCATACGTCGCTTCCCATCCGTGCACTTGAACTGGGGAATCTCGGCATTTGGGATCTTGTTTGAGACGATTTTTTGGGATTGAAACAGGCCTGCTGTGGATGATTTCTAACTGGGGATGTGTGGCAGCAACAACGGTCAGGTCGAGACCGGCACGGGGAACATTTTGTTTGGCCCTACTTCGCTGGCTACCACCAGTCTTCCAGAGCTAAGGGCAATGAACGGTATGATTCTTCTACCTCATACGTATTGGATCTGCCGTATCCGGCCATTTGGGGGCCACAGGGGCAACATTAGTGGTCTCATCTCCAGTTGCCCTTCCCGAGACCGCCATGTAAGCTGACATCTGGCCACCACCGTCCTCAGTCAGCACGCTAACGGAATGCCCTGACTGGACATGATACAATCGAGCTTAATCCATCGTCTAACCGGCCATGTTCCTCCGACTCTGACGCTCCGCGAGCATTGTTACACAATCTGGTTGAGGCCACTCCTGCTCGGGGCCACGATCCAGGCGACCTCCTGGGGTCAACTACGCAATGTACAAGCTGCTTTTAAAACGAATAATACTACCCATTTCATCATGGCAGTTATGAGATTTTTCTATTTCTTACAATCATCAGCGCTCTCATATTTCAACCCGACATTTATAACAGAGGTGCTCTGAGAATCGCGCTGGCCAATTAATTCAGATACGTTGTGAACCAATTTGACATAAGAGAAACATTCAGAAGAATGGCTACTTCTAGTAAAGAGATATGGAACCCGGGCAAGGTCCTTCAGGGTCAGTTCCCAACATCTCATTCTAGTCATTTCCCGCCTGGGCCCTACATCATCATATTGATATAGCATCATTCTCCCTCGTTGTCGCATCCTCATACTAACGCCCTTTAGATGATGCCGCCGTGTGAGCACCTATTCTCACCCCAGCAATCAATGTACAGGCTGACAATGTTCCCTGCTCTTTAAAGATTTGTTCATGAACACAATCCTGCAGAAGAAGTTGTCGCTGGGAAGATCAGAACGACCAGGCAAGGGAAAATTACCGGAGTATCTGTGTACTGGCCTCTGCCAGCTTTGGTTCGTTGCTCGTATCCTCCTCGTCCCGCTTCCGGGGGCTGTTTACTGACACCATGTGCCGCCTCTAGCCCGGCAAGTCCAAGAGTGACAAGGGGCCGAAGGTTGACCAGAACGAGATCGACAATATCGGAAAGGTGTTCGACTCGATCCGAAGACAGCCAGCAGACCGAAAGGCAGCAGCTGTGAGTTTCACGTTCAGAGGCGAGGAGTATCAGGCGAAGAAAGAAGAGTGCATCTCCCGCGGTGCCCATGTGCGCGGTGCAGTCTGCTTCAGCGGTTCGAAGCACAGCGTAAGTCGACCTCTCATATTTGGCGACACTCCCGCTTCTTGTTTGACGAGCCAATGTGGAGAGCGTTTCGTACCACCCGAGCGCCGGCAATAGCATTGTATCAACTTGATCTTGATAAATCAGCCCAACACAACACTCCCTACTTGTTTGGTCGGTATCGTAGATTATACCAAAAGTGTAAGCTGACATTTCCTGCGTAGTTCACATCTAGGGGTATATATGCGATGATGACCCAGGATGGCTATGTTATCATTGTGAAGACGAAGTCATTCAAGACGACACAGGCAGCCGTAGAGGGTGGAAAAGGCCTTGCCCACAACGTACAGAGTGCTGCAATCAAGTATGCAGCTCGCAAGTGAGGAATTCATGAGCCAGAGTCTTTATTGTTCGTGTAGAACAAGGCGATTTGAGCTGTTGCGTGGGGATCTAGAGCATCGCAGGCTGGTATTGAGGTTCTAGGCATGTTTTAGTTGAGTACAGTAGCAAGATCGATGGCTTCGAGGCCAGAAGAGAAAACGAATTTAATGACCAGGCTGAGTTAGAGCGATTACGTGGGTGATGATGGACTACCTACCTAGGTACTTGACTTGTCGGGAACCCTCCGAAGGGTGTCGGTGCTTACGCCCGACCGGACCTAGACTCCTCCCAGCTCCGCCCAAGCTTCCCTTTGTTCCACCCACTTTGCCAAACGCCGACCTCAAGGTAACCAATCCCTACTCGTGGTAGCAGCTCCATAGATCCGATCACACAATCAACCGCACATCATGGATGAAAGTGGGCAGCCATCCAGCCCATCCTCCGCGACGAAGCCCCGGATACCTTATGCCTGTGAGGCCTGCCGTGCTGCCAAGGTGAAATGCACCCCCAGCAGCGCGCCAGACATCTGCAGACGGTAAAAGAACCTGTGACTCTCTCGGCCTGACCATCGTAAAGTTTACTGACCACCCTATGTCTCCACTAGGTGTTCCGTCTCAAAGCGCGAATGCATCTTCAAGACGGGCCCGCGGAAGAGGAGGAGACGCGACAAGCTCCGCCCGGCTGCTACCAGGAAGACGCCACCGCCTTCGGCCCCGTCTAAGACCTTTACCATAGACGTCCCACTGTCGGCCGGGGATGCCACCGACATGGAACCGTCGGAGAGCTTCGACGCCCTTCGGGATGCTCACGGGGCTTACCTTGATGATCTCGTCCCGGAGGACGATCTAGACGGGAATGCAGATGCCCACCCATCTGTCCAGGCATCCTCATCAACCAGTGGTGCAGGTACCTTCTCGTCATCGACGCCATCAGTCAGTTCTCGTTCCGTCCACGGGCTCAGCAGCATCCAGCCTCAGTTCAACCTCGATTCCGCCACGTCCCTCTTGGACTCGTTCCGGAACGGGATGCTGCCTTACTTCCCTGTCATCGCCCTTCCGTCCGACGCGACTGTTCCGTCATTAGCCAAGGATAAGCCCTTCGTGTTGCTTGCTATACTGGCGGCAGCTAGTGGGGGCAGGAGTATGCAGGGTCACAGCCTCTATGACGAGGAGTTCCGCAAAGTACTAGGTTTCAAATTCGTTAGTGGTGGCGAGAGGAGCCTCGAATTGTTGGTTGGGCTGCAGATCTACTGTGCGTGGTAAGTACACGAAGCTGAGTCTGCTTTTCTGAGGCGGGAAGAACCAAAGAGCGCCACTTGCTGATATACCTAAGGTATCCATTCCACTTGAGGCCGAAACAGAAGCAAGCCTCACAATATATTCGCATGGCAGCCGATATCGTCCATGATCTCGAACTCGATCAACAGCCCGATGACTTTGACCAAAGTAATTTCGAGACAGACGAGAAGTTCCTGGCTGGGCTTCGAGCCTATGTAGCTTGCTACTATCTTTGCACGAGTATTGCGTCCATATGGTCCAAGAAAAACTCCCTGCCTTTTGAGCAGTGGACAGCCACCTGTTGTGATATCCTCGAGAGGTCGAAGGCCGAGGATCAAGTTGCAAGAGCGGACCAGAGCCTCGCCTGGCTGGCTCGGTTCGGGAATATTTCCGAGGAGACTTCGTCATTGATTAAGCGCAAGGGACAGCGACAGCACGAACCCCAGCATGTGCTGCTGATGGTCAAGGGGATGGAAGCTCAGCTGCGAGAGTGGCAGGGGCGCATACCTGCTGATATATCTTCAAAAAGTGAGTCAAATCCAAGTGCAGAGTCAGAGATGCAGAAAAAGGTACACAACTGACGTCTCATCTAGCTGTGGTCCACGTTGCCTCCCTCTTTACCGAGATCCTTCTCCAAGGTTACGCACTTCTCAAGTTCCCATACTACAACTCGCGAAAACAGACTGAACCATCGCAAGACCCACTCGCCGATCCAAATCGGCTATGGTCTTGTGCTAAAGGTTTACGCACCTGGTACGACTACATCTTCTCCCTCCCGGACGCCGAATTCGCCAATTTCACCGCGACAGACTGGGGCCACTTCGTTGGGGCGATTATCCTCGGACTTCGACTATCATTTCCTCTCCCTCAGGACTGTCCCTCCTGGGACCACGCCACAGCTCGTGAGGTAGTCGACCTGGGTTCATTCCTAGAGAGATTCACGCACGACGGCAGTGGTACCGCAAACCTGACGCCGGCGTCGAGCAAGTCGAGCTCCGGCACAGACGTGTTATCAGCGAGCAAGGTCGTTCTGGCCGTCGTCAAGACCAAGTATGAAAAGCGTCTTGCCGCCCTGGAGAAGACCGCTCTTGCACAGCCACCTCATCCTATGCCCGCCGACGCTGATGCCGGGCTGCGCAAGTGCCCGATGTTTGACGGGAGCCTTGATCCGTTCATAGAAACATGGGACGACACTTTCCTGGACCCTTCGAGCCTTTTGAATGCCTCGCTCATGGACCCTACGATGGCTGCCGTGCCCGGGGCGGGCTCGTCCTCCGATGCACAACCAGTGGTTTATCATGATCTCTGGGCTACGATGACCATGGGTTGGAGTCAGGATAGCTTTGTGGATATGGACTTTGGTGGCCTCTAGAAAATAAGCCAGGTTTTCCAATACTCGGTCCTCGGCCCCGGATGGTGCAAAAATCCTCCAGCCGGGAAGAGCGTAATGGAAGCGCGACACATCCATGCATAATGACTACGCCCCGAAAAGCCAGCCGACTGGTTGAAGACCATGGCCTTGTCGACATTGTGTTGTCTCCCGAAGACCAAAGCTTGTGGCGTGCAGGGCATAGGCTCGCGGGAGTGTTTGTCAAGATCCCGATGCTCGAACGAATGGGACAGGCGACAAAAACTCCGCAACGGCTAGGCTAGTTGACGTCAAGCTGGGACGAAAATTGGACCAGGGAAGGGTATGTGAGGTTCCTCACGGCTGACAACACGGCCCGGAATATCGAGACCCTCGGATGAGCCTGTATTCCCCGCAGCACTCTACCCGCAACCCTGGTATACGAATAAGAGATGGGTGTCACTGCCAAAAGCAAGCACGATGCTACGGTGTTGTTGCTCTCAACATGTGCTGGATACGGGTAAGTCATGCGAGATTCTCCCCCGCCAACGCTTCGGCACTATTATTACATGGTCGACATAGCACTCGGCAGAGGTCCTGTCATATTGCAGATCTTGCTTGGCAACGCTTGTTCTTAATGATATACACCTATGATTGCCCCGAACAGGGGGCTTGATTGGAGATGCAGCTGGGTTAACTTGGATGAAGATGAAGGGAAGGTCCTGTAAAAGCCAATCTAAACCTGAAAGCAAGGCTCGGGGAGGTGCTCTGACTTCGGTAAGAGTCCATGGAATGTCATCATGTGACGAAAATTGCAGTGGTTGGCAGCCGTATTCGTTCTGTCGACAGATTCATTGGTCTGCCCCGTAACAGCGTGTTGATCACAGAAGATACGAAAATACGAAATGGCACGCCAAAAGCTTGTATATTGCTGGATCTGCTCTGCTATGTGGCTGCAGAAATCCAGGGCCATTGTACCGCGGGCAGCACGTCTACTTGGTCCAACTAATTCAGGCTCTCCTCGCATTCTCGTGAAAGCTCACATCCTCCTGTCGACATAGGTCCTCACCGTCTTACACAATGCTGGGACTTAAGCTTATCTTTTTGTTTCACCTCTTCCTAGCCACGCCAGTCTGCTCGTTGCAGAAGCGAGACGTTAGGGCAACCCTTGTAGATGGGACGACTGTGGTTGGGTACGACGCAGAAGGCCTTTCTACCTTCCAGGGAATCCCTTATGCTCAGCCTCCGGTTGGAAATCTTCGGCTCAGGCCACCGCAGCCTCTCACAACACCCCTTGGGACAGTGGATGCTACTCAAGATGCAAAGGCGTGCCCACAGCTGGTGGTGAACCTCAACTCCTCGAGTCTCTTGGAGAGCGTAGCAGGGCGCTTAGTGAACACGCCATTCGGCCAGAACACGCTCCTCGGCGCCTCGGAGGACTGCCTGACCCTCAATGTCATCAAGCCTCCCGATGCAGCCCCAGGCGACAACCTGCCGGTGATCTACTGGATCTTCGGGGGCGGTTTTGAGCTCGGTTGGAGCTCCCTGTTCAACGGCTCCAGCTTCGTCGCCGACTCGATCGCGATGGGCAAGCCGGTCGTCTGGGTCGCCGTCAACTACCGCGTGGGAGGGTTTGGCTTGATGCCGGGCAAAGAGCTCCTGGCTGAGGGCTCTACGAATCTTGCACTGCGGGATCAGCGCTTAGGTACGCTGTTTGGCCTCCGTCGCCACCACCGACTTGCAAACAGCTGACAATATCCCAGGCATGCAGTGGGTCGCCGACAACATCGCACAGTTTGGTGGCGACCCGGACAAGGTAGTCATCTTCGGCGAGAGTGCCGGGTCTATCTCCGTCCACCTCCAGATGACACTCAACGGCGGGGACAACACCTACAAGGGCAAACCACTCTTCCGCGGCGCCATTATGGACAGTGGAAGTGTGATTCCGTACGCCCGTGTCGACGCCCCTCAGGCTCAACAGGTCTACGACTCGGTCGTTCGTAGTGCGGGTTGCGAAGGGGCTGGAGACACCCTGTCGTGTCTTCGCTCTCTTAGTTACCAGGACTACCTGAACGCCGCCACCAGTGTTCCCGCCCTCTTTGATTACAATGGGGGCCAATTATCTTAGTGCGTACTTTGAAGACGAATTGGCATTAATTCCCTGCGGTGATGTCTCGGATGAGAAACATGCTAACTAGCGGCCAAAGTGCTCCCCGACCAGATGGCGATATCCTCCAGGACACGGTTGACGTACTATCTGCTTCCGGGAGATATGCCCGAGTCCCGTTCATAATTGGAGACCAAGAAGACGAAGGCACCCTGTTCTCTCTCACGCAAACCAATCTGTCAACAACAGATGACCTGGTCACCTACCTGAACGACTTTTACTTCCCGCAGACCGATCGCTCTACCGTGGAGGGATACGTCAACAGTTATCCTGACGCTTCTTCTGCGGGCTCGCCGTACGGCACTGGCCCATTCAACGACGTCTATCCCCAGTTTAAGCGGCTAGCTGCCCTCCTGGGTGACCAGCTGTTCACTCTCCAGCGCCGCCGAGTCCTGCAGCTCAATGCGCAGCTTGGTGGCCCTCCAACTTGTAAGCAACTCGTTAGCCCAGGGTCACGTTATACGCAGGTCGGCGGGCGTCGACTCATGTCTGCGATTCTCCTTCCTTCAATGAGACTGCGACTATAAAATAGCCTCAATTTGATTTCTCAATGATGGGTACCTCTTTACGGCTAACAATGGATAACATAGGGACGTACCTAGCTAAGTACTTCTACGGAACACCGATACTTGGTACTTTCCACGCCACCGACATCCTCCATGGTTTCGATTATATCGGGGACACGGATGCGAAGAAGACAATGCATGCATACTACATTAGCTTCGTCAACACGCTTGACCCAAACAATGGCACCGACAGCGAGTTCACGGAATGGCCACAGTGGACCGAACAGGGGAGGGAGATCCTGGAGCTGGGCAACTCAGTGGACAACTCGGTTGGGACTGATGACTTTAGAGAGGAGGCGTATCAGTATCTGCTGGCAAATATTGGAAATCTGCACACGTAGCCTGTAACGATGGGAATTCATTCTTAATGTAGGGCCATCACGGTATGGCTTTCTTTACGGCACATAACACGCTAGTGTTGTCCTAAGAGTGTGTTGAGCCGTTCTGTCTTTGCCGACTTCCCTGAAGACGACACGGATGGGCCGGATGAGCCCTCGATTGATCTAATATAGGGTAAAATACAGAACACAATCAAATCTGCTGTTATAGAATTCGGGAGCACTAATATTACATGTCCCAAGATTCTTGTAGGTCGTGGCCAGCCGCCATCTGCCTCGGACCGGGTACAGCGTCTAAGTTGTGCGAGCGTAAGCCCTATTGCCCATCCCAAACTTGGCGCTTACACGCTAGGTTTGGCAAGCTGGGATGCCGTGCCTTTCACCGTGTTGGTGCAGCCCGGAACACCACAGGCTGGTAGTTGGACGACAGATACTCAATAGTCCATATGCCGTGCTCTCAATCTTGGTGGCGTCTCCCCGCCCGCACCCGCGCAAGCCGGCATGCAACCGGCTGCACCGGGGAGTGGGCTCTCAAGTGGGCATCACCCCGCAGGGCGCCCACGAGGGAAAACATAGAAAGAGACCAACAATGTTGTTGGTTGTCGCATTGTGATTGAATGGATCCGGTTTGTTCCTCCAACAAGATCCCCACAGCCTGGGCAGAAGCTTTCATTAGCTGCAAGTACGGTAGTGCAGGATCCTCGCCCCTGCCTCAGGACTCCGCCTAAACCAACTTCCTGCACTTTCAGCAGAAGATCGCCAGCCATAAATAAGTAGGAAGCCCATCCATCGAAAGAGGCCTAACGATATATTATGCTTCCTGCTTGATAGTGCCCACAACAGACTGCACCATGCAGAGATCCAACTTCGCCGCTAAGGCGGTCACCGTCTTGCAATATGCAGCCATCGCCTCGTGTGCAAAGCTGCTTAGTGGAGGGACCATAATCGCCTTCGACCAGGAGGCCGAGCAGCTGGAAGTGATCCGCGGCGGCTCTGTGCTCATCGAGGGAGACCAAATCACCTCCGTATCCAACACGGCATTGCCCAGCGGTATTCCTTCTGACGTCGAGGTGGTGGACTGCACTAACAAGATCATTACCCCGGGCTTCATTGACACTCATCGCCACGGATGGCAGACCGTCTTCAAGACGATGGGCTCCAATACCACGCTGGCCGAGTATGCTTTCCGGTATAGCGCATTCGCGGCCGCCCCGTCCCTGTTCACCCCGGACGATATCTACATCAGCCAGCTCGCCGGCATCCACGAGGCCGTGGCCGCCGGGGTGACCACCATACTCGACCATGCTCACCACACCTGGACTCCCGATCACTCCGCCGCGGGGCTGACCGCTTCGGTTGACAGTGGCGCGCGGGTCTTCTTTGGGTATACCTTCCAGACTGCTTCCGCGGAGTTTGGCGTCCCCGAACAGATTGCACAGTGGAAAGATCTCGCCTCTTCCACCTCCAGCAGCCTGACTGAGCTTGTGGTAGCTTACGATGGGTGGACCGACCCGACCAGTGCAAATACACTGGCTGTCATAGACCTGATTAAGTATGTGTCCAAACCCAACGTGGAAGAATACAGTGACTGACCATCGCCATAGGGAGGGCAAGGTGTCGGTTCTGACAGCCCACAATGTGGATGGGCCTTGGATGCGTTAGTACTCGATTCTTATTTCATTGTCCTTCATGCTGACGGAAGGCAACAGTCGGAAACTCTCCTCAAGATCTTCACCGTGCCGGGATTTGGGACTCCAGCACGGCGATCGTGTTGTCACATGCCACGTCCCTGGACTCAAGAGGCGCCGCATTGTTGCGGAGCACCAACAAGCATATCTCCATCACGCCAGAGAGTGAGAGTAAGCAGCTTCCATACACAATTCTGACCTTCGTAACCGGAATTATACGCCTCCTCCATCCCTCCTCCGAAGTTCTGCCTCAGAATTGCAACAGCTGACCCGAAATACCGCAGTGCACTACGGCCACCTCCACCCGACGAGCCACCTGATCCTAGATCAGGCCTCACTCGGCGTAGACACGCACTTTACCTTCTCAACAGACATCCTAACCCAAGCGAGGCTCTGGCTCCAGTCCGCGCGCTACCGCGTGTACCAGAACACAATTGATCGCTGGCAGATCCCCAAGCGGAACCCCTTCTCGGTCAACCAGGCCTTCCTCCTGGCGACGAGGAACGGCGGCCTCGCCCTCGGGCGCAAAGACCTCGGCGTCATTGCCCCTGGCGCCAAGGCGGACCTCGTTGTGTGGGACGGTCGCTCACCGGCTATGCTAGGGTGGACTGACCCCGTAGCAGCTGTCATCCTCCACGCCAGCGTTGGGGATATCGACCATGTACTCGTCGGTGGTGAGTTCAGGAAGCGCGATGGGAAGCTTGTCGTTGAAGACTACGCGGATGTGCAGGAGCGTTTCCTGGCGAGTGCCGAGCGTATCCAGGGGGCGTTCAGGGAGATACCGCTGCCTGTTCTGGAGGGAAACTTCTTGACCGGCTCACCTTATGGTGATGTCCTGCAGTTGGATGCCCAGCGAGGTGACGGCACAGGCTACGGCCCGAGCTTCACGTACCTGAGCGGGCGGTCAGCAACCAACGAGTACTCGGCGGACGGCGAGGACGGCTCTTGTTCTCCTCAAGATCTTTGAGCGCCGAAAGTTGGGATCAGTCAGTCAGCGAGGGCGCAGATACCACTCGTGAGCAAATCATGCAGACGGTGCAACGTATGGACTCCGTAAAAGAGAAGCTGCTTATTACATAGCCTGATTTCGAGCTCAGCTTACTTGAATGTCGAGAATCTCCAGAAGAGTGCTTTGTAGGCGCGTCTTGTTCAAAAGACCCAGGATTACTCTTGAGGGGCCCGCACGGTCGTGGATAGATTTCCCAATTCACTCGGCATCGTTTGTTGTCCCAGTGACTCACCCAGACCAAGTGAAGGTCCAGATCTGCTGCCCCTCCTTCCAACGGCTATGAAAAAGATACATTTCAGATCCCACAAGCCTCGCACCTCAATCTCCCCGACACTCTCCCACCCACTCCCTTTGATTCTTTCGTTCATGGCACCAATCATCAGCCATGCCTTCCAGAAGACGTAGAAACCGGAGCCGATCTCCATTACGCGATCCTCTCCATCAACGAAGAGGTTATCGTGGCTATCGTCAACGTGACCACTACGGCAGCGACCGCCATGACAACAGCCGCAACGACCGCGACAACGGGCAGCCCCAGTTCGATGATTTCGACGACGAGCATGGCATACCTGATCACTTCTACGGTGACCCCCCAACGGAGGCTCACCAATCCGCCAGACCACCAAACGATCACGGCCGAGGACGAGGTCGTGGCCGCGAGCCTAGTCATGACATACCGCAGCCCAGCAACTCGCGTCGCAATTCGCTAACGCCAACGCCACCCGCCCCCAGACCATCGAGGGCAAACGAAGACAAGAAGAAGTCCAATATCAAGAGCGCGCCCAAGAATGATCGGCCCAAGACAATGCCCCAGGCAGACAGGGACAAGTGCGGTGCCTGCAGCGAAAACCACGACATCCGTTACTGCCCCTACCCCAATACGGAGGATGGGCGGACCAAGATTTGTCCCATCTGCAACACTACCAAGCACGCTTGGTTTGAGTGCTGGTACTACAAGAGGGACGTTGTGGAGCAGTGGACTGTCTGCTGGACGAACCGCAGCTGTCTCCCAACTCTGGTACATGATGCACCTCTGGATGAGATATTCCACAGCAGGGTCAGCCTAACAACAGACATAGACATCAACAAAGACGCATGGTACCATTACGAGACCTTGGAATGCCTGCCTGGGCCATTGAGCCCGGCTTTCGTCAAGAAGCTCATGCCGCTTGACGTTGGGGATGCTCACATCCAGCACGAGCTTCAAGAGGGGCGACTCGTCCCGTGGGAGCTTACTCGAGCGAGGTTGGAGTACAGCAGGCGTCGTCATGTGAGCGCCATCCGCGACGAATCGACGGTGGGAATGAGGGTCGATCGCTTCATCGCTGGCACCCGATCGAGTGCAGGAAGTGTTCCCGCAGCAAGCAAGCAGGATTTCTTCCATGACATGGACAATGCTGCCAAAGCGAACAAGGACGTTTACAATCAAATCCTAGCCAAGAAGCCACTTCCCTCCGTAAAGGCTATCATCCAACGGGGTCGAACCCTCCCAGAGGGCAAGTTCAGCAAGCTTGATGACGAGATGGAACTCACCTGCGACAACTGCGGCACTGATGGCCATAAGATACAGGAATGCCCCACCCCATGCAAGCAATGCGGCATGAGTATGGGGCACCATAACATAGGTTCTCTTATTGGTGGCCAATGTCGGCAAGGCTGTATGTGCAGCAATGAAGCAGGACATGTAAAGGCTGCTTGTAATCGCTTATGCCGGCTTTGCATATTGGAAGATCCAGGTTCTACTACGGAGCTTAAGGATTGTAAGGTGCACTGCCCCCTTCACTTGCGCCGTCGAGATGATGGTAGTACGGAGCAGGATCACTCTCAGTGTACGCGTGCTCACAAAGCCTGCCCCAGCTGCGACGGACGACACTGGCACCAAGACTGCCCGCAGTGGCTGGGAACTCTCTGCGTGCGCCAGGACTGTCTTGCCACACAGTGCAATACTCACTGCCGTGTATGCGGGGGTCAAAACATCGACGAGATCATGTCTTTCTTCCCGAAGAACGACAATGTCGCTTACAGGCAGCAGGTGCAGAGTTTAGTCCAGACATGGCACCAGTACCTTGACAGCTCCCAATGGGAACGGATCTCAGCTCCGGATGCAGACAACAAGCACTTTTCGTGGAGCGCTCTTCGGTGTAAGCGTCATGCAGGCGTTGTCATAGGCGTCGGGCGCAACCTTGATCAGAAGCGGGTGGGCACATGGAAGAAGGTGGTCGACTGCGTCCGCGGTGGATTTACCGAAGGCACTGTGACCGAGGCCGAGAGACTACTGAAGGTACCTGAGTGCTGGGTCTGCGAGGGACAAGAACAGAGAGCTCCTGGGCACTATCCGTCATGTTGAGAGGATTCTTTCGCCATGACCCTGTTCAACCAGTGCCTCGGTGGAATACCTGAGCATCTCTGGCATGAAAACACAGACAAATGAAACTCTGCCAGTCTATTCGGATGCAGCACCCCACTGGGCCGCTGGGTTGCCCACGACGCTGCAGCACAGCACATAGAAGAGCCACGATCCGGAAGGCGCAGAATCGATCATCCCGGCCAGCCTCACAGGACAGACGGGCAAACAGGCCAGGGTTTTTTGTACAACACTGCAGTCACTCACCATCCTCCGGCCCCATTTACGGCATCATCCTGTCGAGGTTGTATGCGACGGCCCGAATACATAGGCCAAGCATTCGGGAAACACGGGTGCCAGCATTTGAAGGCAGCGAGCCGCAACTCCAAGATTGATCACTCACATCACTGTCAAAATTTCCTCGATGGTGGTCGTGCCATCATCAATCTCAGCTAAGCGAGGAAACTGATTCTGCTCTTGCAGCTTCTGTTTGGTACATTCTGGACGAATCCCATCGCCACTCCTTAATCACCGTCTTGAGCCTATACCTCACTGAGGCCAGGACTTAGACTAAACATCCTTTACGACCCAAAAATGTAGCATAGCACAAACCCTAAACTCAACTATTGCTGGGTGATATCATCGAGTATTGTGATCAGGATAGGTTGGAGTGATAAGAAATAAGCATATTCGTAGGCAACCCAATCATCTTCATTTTTGCCCTTGTTGGCCGATTGTTGGTTGAGTGTTGGCCAAGTGTTGACCGGACATTGATTCGCTCGCCCCCTTCGCTTCCACTCCCCTCCCTGCTGCTGCCTGACTATTTAATGCCGGTTGCGAGATCACCTCGACTGAAACTACCTTGACTCAAGTTAGATCAAAGGCAATGTTCCGAGACTTTTAACGAGCCATCGCGATTAAATAAAACCTTTTTGCTCACCACCAAAGCTGCTCAACTGCCAAAACTTCACCTCTACACGCCATCTGCCAGCCAAGATGTTCTCTATATCTCAAGGTTCGATGGCTCTGGTCACAACAAGAGGGATCAATACAATGAAACTACTGAACAGCATGCGAAATCCCCGGGGACTCTTGAGCCAGGCGTTGAGTCGCCGCTGTGATGATGTTCAACGGCCTTTGGGCTGCCGGTCCTTTGCCATCACGGCCAATGGCCGTTCTCTGCTGGGTCATCCCTCAAGCTCCAGTCAAGCTCTCCCAGACAAGAGTGACCATCACAGCCCTGGACACACCTCAGGTGACAGGACGGAGCCTACCGCTCACTTTAACCCGGCTACGGGAAGATCCAAAATGCTGTACGTCGATATCACTCTACGCTCAAGCATGCGTGTGAACAAAAGATCGGGATTGGATTCTGACCTGTTTCGTTCCGGGGTGCTCCAGACCTGGATGGAAACCACATCTACAGAGGCAAGAAGTCCCCCGTTGCTGGACACATCGAAGCGACGTACCAGGCATTGTGGCCAGGCTATTTTACATCACTTCCTTGGTGCCTTATAATCAGCTATGATGGCAATTGTGTGAGCGATGATGAGGACCTTTGGCTCGAAGTCAAAGCTGCCTGCGATTTCGCGAGGGCCATCACACAAGGAAGAAGGGTCAGTTGATCCATCCTGCGATCCCACTACCAAATCTCATCCTAGCCGCACCTACCTGAGTCCCTGCGGAACATTTCTTCTTACTAGTGTCAAATAGGCTCTAGACGGTGAGAAGCCTAGTTGGAGTTTGAGACCGCTTGAGTACATCCACATAAAGTACGTACGAAGAATACTTATATTCTTTTCCTTGTCAAGCACGACCGCCCCGATCCTAGAAAAGGAAAACCACGGTCATACAGCAAAGGTGCAAAGTATTGGCTCAAAAAGAGGGAAACCTCGCTAAATAAAGTGCCACTTCTCCATTAGCTCTCGGTTCCACTACGACCTCACGCACCCAGAAGAGCCCTGGCACTTCTCCTGCACAGTCGGTAAACGTCGCGGATCGACCAATGGTGTCCACCTTCACCAAGGCTTCCATGTATACGGCAGAGACAACAGCCCCGCAGAAGGTTGTCACGGCTATAGACGGGTTCTCAAGGAAGAGGAGCGACATCCCATGAAGCCCGCCTCCAGCAGCAGTGAGACGTCATTTGGACGGCCAAGGCCAATAACCGCTACTGCTCCCGAGGACTACCAGAGCCGTCATGTTAGGACTGCCCTTCTCAGGGCAACTTCGATGAAGTCCGTATTCCCGCCGGAGGGAACCCCGGTGTCGGAAGAACTCCGACCTCTCCTGGCACAAGGAGACACGGATCAGTTTGACGACTTGCGACGCGCTCTGGGTGAAGATGGGTCCGGTAGTCGGAGACCATATAACATGTTAATGCCCCCATTTCGGTCTCGGAGGCAGCTTAAAGCAAGAAAAGAGGAGAATGAATTGCTGAGCCGGCTACATGAGAGAAGCCAAGGTCCATATACACCCTCAGGAAATGAGGATCATTGATGGAAATGGCCTCGTCTATTGTTACAAATTTCTTGGCTGGTTAAACAGGGCCTTGAAGTACACAGGAAATAATTTAATTGTTTCTTATGCTGTTTGCATAAGAATAAACATCAATCACGCCAACTATGAACATGGATGCCTTGTTATGATATCGCACGGTGGCAGATAGCTCCTATGCCAGAACACACACGGTGAATCTGAAAGCCCGCCTGCGCGTCCGGGTCAAGTCCGAGCAACGCAGCCAGCATCTACCGAATATTTCCTTCTTTGGCATATTGACTCACGGAACGGGGATGGGATATCTAGGTAATGAGCAAGTTCCTGGTTTCGTGGATAAAATTCTTATCTTTACCCGTGCGGGTTCTTCTCGAGAGCCCATGACATCGTTATGACGGGGTAACTAACTTCTTTCAAGAAATCTACCTGTGCCAACGCAAACCGCCCTGCCCTCGAGAAACAAGTTGACCGCTTACTTTTCAAAGGCCCTGGTTCCCACTACCATGCCCTCCCTTCCACCCAGCGAATGACGACGGCGCTCTCGTCAGGAGCCAAAACTGAGGTGGTCCCACCGTGCCTGCTACCAAGCATCCATAGAAATAAAAAATGCTCCCAACCCAATGCAATCTATCAAAAACAAGACCACTCGTGTTGCTTGGAGTGAGTGTCAAGAATGCTGTCTATCCTGGGTACCAAGCACTGTGAGGGTATCAAATGTCAAATAGTCCTACTGGCTTGAAAATGAAAGGTGCCAGCCAAGCGCCATCCAACGATTCTTTGGGTTGGTCGAGTGGCGAGTTTTGTACATAACGTCGGGAGTCGTACAAAAAAGAGTCTGCCGTCCGAGTAGATCGCCGCAACGCATCGTACTCCAAAATGGTGTGACGCGATGGCGACGAGTGTGCATGACGTTCGCAGATGACGATCCTATCCGGCGAACACCGGGCCGTCCGTCGATGCCGTCGGCGGACAGTGGATGGTTAATGAAAGACTTGTTGAAGGCTCAACGGCGGAGACGAGTCTCAAAATCCAAACCCACCCGCCTCGACGGCTGGCGAGCACCGGCCCTCCCTGCGCCTCCTTTCGCCGTGTGCCTTCATCGCCCTTGCGACCGCGTGGCTCTCTCGTCCAGCGTCCGGACTTGGCACTGGCCTCGGCCTGTCCCGGGGACTGGGCCGACTCCGAGCCGAAAGGTAACCATCAGCGCCCTCTAACGCCAAGGGTGTCACCGGTCCGGGGCTGCCCAACGGTTGCAACCTTGGCGATATGGGCCCTCTTGGGCCGCTGCTCTTCTGATGCCTATGCGAAGGAGCTCCGTGTAGGCCCACCGCAGCCGGATATGAGGACGAGCCTCCATCCTCCAAACGTTGTTTGGCAAGCTGGGCTTGTGTGATCATATCGCGCTGGTATTGTAGTAATCGCGATTTGGCCTCCGAGTCGGGACGCCCGCGTGGGTCAGTCCTATTGATCTGCGGCACAACAGTGTCGGACTTGACAGACGAAGGGCCGACGGCAGAGGACGGCCGTGGACTGCTTCTTGACGAGTGATGGATCTGCTTCTGTCGTTGCTCGTAGTTCGAGGGATAGTATTTGCCGACAGGCAAGGGTGTCTCGTGCAGCCCGCTCGGCACGTAGGAGGTGACAGGTGTGTGTCCTCGCGACGAAGGCATTTTGGCAGCCTGTAGCATAGGGAACTGCCCAGGTGGCGCGGAGATTGGAGTCGGCGCTGAGGGAGCACGAGGTTCTGGGGCAGACGAAGGAGCACCCTGAGTACTTTCGATGCTCCGGGCGAGGCTCTCGATGTCGCAGTCTCGTTGCGCCTCTTTTTCAGCGGTGTGGAATGGATGGGGTCTGTGGATGCGGTCTTCGGGATCTTCGTGGAATGGAAAGTAGCCGCTGCATGTAAGTGATCGTCAGTGTCAACCCCTCACTTTCGTCCCGTGCCGCCTACCCACGCCTCTACGACTCGTGGAGCCGCAGGCGGGGGAAGGGACTGGGTGGAGAACATACCCTGATATGTCACCTCGAGCAGAGAGAGGCGGGATTGGCGTGTAGGTTGAGCTGGTCTTGGACTTTCTTGAGGCGGTCGATGGTAGTTCGATCACGATAGGTCGGCTGTGTGGAGTGGTGGAATTTGTTGACTCCAAGGAGAATCGCGAAGTTAAAGAGCTATGAGGAGGTTGCGAGGAAATGTCTACATAAATAAGAAAGAGGGCGGTGTCAGCCAGTTGTTATTGTGTGCAGGTGCATGAAGTGCTTGGTGTAAACGCAGGAAGTGCATGAAGGATTTTGGTCATCCGATTGCGCGAATGTGGGCATCGCTGGGCGGACTTCGTTTTGTGATGACGTCCTGCAGGACACTTGCCGGATGGACCGCATGGGCCGCAATGCAGTGGTCGTTGTCGCTGACGCCCTTGCCGCGAAAGTCCACGATCCCCTGTCCTGCCACGGGAGCAGTGCGGGACCAGCCTCCCGAGACACCCCTCGGCGGGAACGGCGCTCTCTCAGCGTGACCCCGAATCGCCTGTGGAGCTCACAAGGGCACTACCCTGAATCGTCGTTGTATTGTGACGAGGACGTGGCCGGCATACATCCAGGACCCCGACGGGATTGGTGTGGTGGTGATGATCTTCATGTGATGCCGCTGGCACGCATGCGACCACATCTGGAGAGTTGAAACTCGCCAAAGCCTGCCGGTGCCAGACCCGCTGTGCCGCTACCAAGCACGCCATGAATGTGGTTGGACAGCATTCCACTCTTCGACAGTTGTACAAAGAGGCCATTATGGTAGGACCAATGATTTTCGGTGCGACCACTTGGGAGCAATCATGGTGACGGCGCTTGTAATGGCAGTCGCGGCAATGTTGCCGTAAAGCGCGCCACACCAACGTCCTCTGATCTAACGCCGGGCTTTATACGAGGCGTTGGGTGATGATGTTTTGACGAAACTTGAAAGGAATGGGTGTTGTACTTACTGTGTGTTCGGGGATTGTGAAGACTGGAATACTCCTGGTGCGAGAAGAAGGGCTCCTTTTCAGAGGCAGGAGTCTGGTGTGGTGAGAAGACGAATTGGTCGTGGCTTTTGGTGCTGGCGGCCGATGCGGCGGAAGACGCTGACGAGTTCGAGCCGGTTCGTCCGCGGGGTCTCTGTCCTTGGGCCGTGTAGGATAACGGTTTCATGGCCGATGGGCGGCCGGTCTGGTTTATGTCCGACATTGTGGCAAAGAACGATCCTATCTGCCGGAGCCTCCAGAGACGCCCGTCGGAATGATTCCCTTGGCCTCGTCCAAACGCGGCAGACGGGCTGCTCCAATGTCCCGATAGAACTCTAAACGCTGCAGTTTGAATCGAGTTAGCCTATCTCGATCTCTCTGGACTTCGATCTTGCCCGATTGCAAGGCGGTGCGATCAATGCGCCGGAAGGGCGAGGCCGGGGGGACGGATACGGAATAGAGTTTGTTCAAGAGTCTGGGGATCCTGTAGTGTTGCAGAGCTGCACACGTGCCGACCTGCCACGATCCCACGGCAGCAGAGGGTGACAGTGTTCGTGCTGTGGAGCTCAATTTAAGCTTCAGCCGCTATCAACGTCGGCGATATTCCGAAAACCGCTGCACCAATCGACGACTGGTCTTGCCGGGGTCACAGATGACCGTCTCTGGACGAGCGAGCACCAACGTCGGCGTCGTTGAGATTGCGAACTTGCTGACCGAAAGATAGGTCTGACGATCTCCCTTGCTTTGTGGGTTGCTTCGCCACCGCAGCATGGACACTTTCTAGACGAGAACGATAGGAGACCGAGTGGTGAAAAAGAGACAGACTGCTTACCGCGCAGGAAAGAGCCGAGCTTCACCAAACCGGAACTCTGTAATTTGGGGCAGGAGTCACAGTTCGGCCGAGACTTCGGAGCTCACCCAGCTTGCACGTCGACAAGGTCTTCTCGGAGCCACCTGACCAGCTTGGCTGCGTCGTTTCCCAATGCGCAAGGTTGACAGAGTGACGGATATTCATTCCACACGAGACAGGCTGGGATTAGGCGGACCACGGCTTGGGGTGGGATCGCCGACAAGGCCCAGCTGACAGAGGAGATATGCTGAGAGCACTCGATACTGTGGGCGGCTGGGGCGTGGTGACGATAGTCGAGGTGTGGTACGGAAGTCCTTGGTCTCCTGTTCTTCTGTGCTTCTAGGCTTCAATCTTCAGTTCGCAGCTCGAGTGGCGGGCGCAGGTGGTTCACAGGGAGATCTTCGATTCGGCCCGCTGTGACCCAGGCCCATTTATTATCCGCAAAGGTTCCGCAGTTATGGATCGTATCTCGGAAGATTCTGAATCTGCAGTGGGTATTTCCTTTCCCTGGTGTGATCGTGGTCGATGGTGTTTGTCGTGGTCGTGGGTTTTGATTCGCATTGGAGCGTCGAGAGAAAAGGGCAGCCTTGGACTGAATCAGTACTTGTACCAACAGGCCGCCGTTTTGGTGGGTACTGCTACGGGTGGGAAGCTGGGCAGAGCGATGAAAAGAGAAGTCACCTTCCAATAAATATGGGGTGAGGGTACGTACCGACTGTCGCGCGTCCCTCCTTCCCATCACATCTGTGGGTCGTCCCGACACTAATAAGTAGCTAGGCACTGTCCTGTAGTGTCTGAGTACTTGAGTATCTGGGTACCTAGGTAGGTACTTCAGTGCCTCCAAGTCGGCCAGGAACTGAAGCTGCGCATAGGCTTCAGAGTGGAAGAGTTGAATTGGATTCACATACACAAGCACTGGAGACGAAGGATGAGGGATAATGCGGTGTCTGTGTGTGTGCCTGACTAAGACGTGAGGAGAGCTTCAAAACACATCTGATCATGTTATGGGAACAGTGGGGACTCCTCCGAGCTTATTTCGAACTTCAAGAGGAGAAGGCAAAGTCTGGCGCCATCATCGCGGGAGACGTGGGCCCTCAAATGTTTAAGATCATGGCCTCTGTCCAAACCTTCACGCGCACCCGAGGCCATCATCATCAGCGGCGAAAATGGGCAGATGCAACAGTTAACGATCAACCCCCTCCTCTACCGAAGATGGAGGAGACGAGGAGGATCCAAACGCTACCGCGGACCGCAGATGCAATGCAGGCGCCCCCTTCGGGCCACCTACAGCTCCTCAACGCATGTCAAAAAAATCCGAGACACAATCGCCGCGGATGGCCACCTCGCCGCGCCCCGGGGAAAAGCAAGAAGCAGTCTTGCGGTCACCAGCGGACCATTTACGCTGCTTGAGGTCGTCATCAGGGCCAGTCGTCGGCTTTTCCCAGCGGAACTTTCCACTTGTGGAAGGGGTTATTGGAGGCTGAAAGAAACACATTATTAAGACCCTGCCTTTCTGCTGAGCCTCTGTGAGCCAGCCACACCCTCTCTGCCTGTCTGTCAGGCTTGCACGTCGTCTTCCCACGCCCCACGCGCTAATGTGCAGCACATCTTTACCAGAACAGTATAATGAGCGCCGACAGCTCCCAGACAGAGATCAGCACGTCACATTTCCATCACCACTCCTGGTCCGCGCTAGCACCTGTCGGAAGTTGAAACAGCCAGGCTGGGACCATCACTCGACTGCCCAGACGGGAACCCTTCTAGAAAGTCGCCAACGATTAGGTCGGCTGGACGGGCGGGTCAACAAAACCTCGACCTTTGCGGTCAACCGCCAGAGCAAATTCAAAGATTCCCTTGACCCAGAAAGGTCCCAAAGGGTTGGAATGACAGCGACCTTCCTGGCGCTTACAAGGATTTTCTTGGCACCGGCGCCGACCCAAGACACACAGGCGCCACTAACAAGGGTGGGAGTGCGATGGAGCACGTTCCCGAAGGGCTAGGAGGACCCTTGAGGGTCAAGGGATGGCATGATTGTCGATGCTAGCGGGACGCCCAGCAGGTCGATCTCTCGCCATCTCCTATCAGCTCCACGGGTCGCTCTGTTGGGAACGGTCGCCCTGTGGCTCGGGCGCCACCAACCAAAACCCACACCAAGCCACCGTACCCTACCTCAAGGACATTCCCGCCTTTTGCCCGCCGAATAAGCCAAGCTTGATATGGAACGTGCGGTCTATTGGGCACGGGACAGGGATGGCGGAAGGACCCTGAAAAAAATCCAAGACACGGCGCCGTCGAGCAGACCCCGAGATCAATAAAGTGACGAATCCGCTGGAATGGAGGGCAGCGAGTAGCACATGAGCGGAACGGAGAGGGCCAACCAACCAACAGCGACAACGAGCAAGGCCTGGGAGGGCAAAAAGCAAGCCGCCCAGGACATCGGCCGACCGACCGACCGACCGGTTATGCAGACAATCCACCGGGTGGAGAAACAACGGCCGCGTGCCGCCAGCCAACCAGCCGCCCATCGGCGGATGTCCTTGCTGCCCCAGAAGAACAACAAAACAACGAGCCTTTCGGGCCCCCATGTTTCCCCCGGCCGCGCCATGCGTTGGGTTTATTTTTGTGAAGCCAGGCTGCCATTTCGTTTCAGCGCAGATCGCTTGTACTCTGTCCTCTGGGGGTCGCTTGCAGAAGCGTGGGATGGCCCAGCTACCCGTGGGGTGAGAAGTTGCATTTCCAGCCTCTGGTTCCAGTCTCTGGAGGCGTCCCAATTTTTTTCTCTTTGCCCTCACGTTGTTTTTGTCCACGCGGTAGGAATTCGTGTCTCGGATCGCCCTTTCCGCCCAACCACAATTGTGAAAGAGGCGACCGTGCTTTCGGAGTGTCCCAGACGTGTCCTAGCTAGACTCAGCGAACTTAGATTCTTCGGTGCCTCCTAAATTCTAAATTTCATGCTAAGTTGCTTAAAAGTACCCTCTTTAGCTTATATTAAGGCCCCCTTATTTTTCTTAATAATAATCCTTTTTATTATAAATTTAATATAATTATTATATTTTATTAATTATTAATATTATATAAGGAAAAAAGAAGAAATTATTATTTATAAATTTAAGTTTAAATAATATTAAATTATAAATAAATAT